>SZWC01012010.1:19374-42065 GCA_023375785.1 Penium margaritaceum
TGACCACACCTCCTGCCCCTCCTGGTCTGCCAGCTCCTTGTGGCGTACGATCACCTTGTAGATGTGTTCACACCAGACCCTCAAGGAGGTGGGGATTGAATCAGTGTCAGGCGGTGAAGCCAGGATGTCGATTCAGGCAGCAGACGCGGCTGCTGTTGCTGTTGCTGGACGAGGAGATGATGGGTTTCACCGCGATGTTGTGCCGGGTTGAGATGTGGTAGTGTTGCAAAGCAGAGGACTTGCACAGCGAGGTAGCCACAAGTCCGTGATCTCAACTGCGGTGCTGCGTGGCAGAGAAGGCGTGGAGCAGCCAAGGGATGGAAGAGTAGAAGAACAAACGGGGCAGTGGTGAGAGAGCTGCCAAGGGCTGCACGTTGCGAGCTGCGAGCTATGAGCTACGAGAAATGACGTAGAGTGGCAGGAGAGCCGCGCTGCAGACGAGAGATACAGAGGAGCTAAGGCTGTGCCGCAACAAGGAAAGAGCTAGCAAGAATTGCGTGCTGCAAACTACGACCTGCGAGGCTGAGTGGCGTGAGAGTCACCGGGCAGCCAAGGGATGCGGGGTAGTTGAGGCTACGGAGCAGCCGAGAGCAAGGTGGAGACTGCTATGAGATGCAAGCTACGGACTGTGGAGTTGCGCAGCGGAAGAAGCGTCAGGCAGTCTTGATGCGTGGGGCAGTTGAGAGTGAAAGGCGGAAGAGTCGTTGGGCAGCAAGGATGCGCAAGGTAGCTGAACCATGGTGCAACACTCGTAGTGGTAGAAAGAGCGTGTGTATGTGGGTTCGTCCACAGGAAATGGATCGACAGAGAGGAGGGGTTGTCCTTCCGTGCTCAGATACCGGTAGGTGATGGCAAAATGCCAGCATAAGCCCTCGAACACAAAAGGAACGCTCACACTAAAGCCATGGCTATGCAAGCGGCAAGGAGTAAGAACAACCTTGAAGTTAGAGATTAGAGACAACGAGTGTAACTTGAGTCACGGGCTAGCAAGTTTGTAGCAACCGGTTGACCGGGCCACCCACTTGAGTGGCTAGAAGTGAGGCCCGGCCGCCACCTCGGGGTCAAACGGAACCGGTCGGCATAAAGCCTCCATGGTCTCTCACACTTCAGAGCGACCGAGAGTGTGTCCCCGTAGGATCAGCAACCCAGTCCTCTAAACTGCAAGCTCAGCCAAGCATGCATATCAATCACATAGAAAACCACATCGACCATGAGGGTATGTGGGTGCATGCATCTCCCAAGTACTTCTCTCATGTGAAAGCTAATCATCACACACTGAAAGCAGCAAACTTTCTCTCAGATAAGACTGAGCATGACTAAGCTCGCGCCAATCTTGCACCCGGCTGACATGCCGATGATGTGTGGCCCACAACGTGTGTGCCTTGAGTTTCATGTCAACTTAGTCACCTACGTCAACTTAGTCACCTACAGTGATGACGTGCATGAGTGGATGGAGTCAAGAGGTCACTTGTGTGTCTCACAGTCACAACAAACATTAGTGACACAGGAACCAACACTCGGGAACGGACCACTCGAGAACCAACACATGGGATACTGATTCTCATGTAGCTATCCGTCACGGAAGATTTTCCATTTTGCATGTGCCTTTTCAAGCGGCTTAGTATTCAAACAACCGAGCTCCAAGTTGTGCGCAAACCGATGGTTTCATAGCCATTTGGGCGTTCGTTCACACCGACAAGAAAGACGCTTCACCAACCACATTGAAGACGGTTGTACACATAGCAAAGATGCATGGAAGCTTCCTAGGAACACAACCGCTGACTAGGCGTTTGTGCCTGGTCAGACAGTGACGACAGTGACGACAGTCACAGGTCGTGCACACAACGGCAAGAGTCTGGCTAGGAGACACGAGTCAAAGGGTCAGAATGCTTCAATAGCATTTGCAGAGAGAGGCAACAAAAGAAAGGTCCACAACATAAACACCTGCCGCGGCGCACGGCAGGTGTCGCACGCGGCACTGCAAGGTCTGTCCTAAAACCGGCCTAAAAACATTCTTTTGGCGTGAACTCTATGCAAACAAGTCAGAACGCTATGCCATTTGTACCTAAACGTGCAGAATCTCAAGCCACACACTACGACAGGTCACATGCATGCATCCAACATCAAACGATGGACACAAAATGCAAAAACATGCAAATCGGACCCACGGCTAGTCCGCCGATAAACTCAAACGCGTTGTAGCAAAACTGTAGAAGGTCCCAAGCAGCATCCACGACTCTGGGGCGGTTGTCGGTTAGCTCCAAGCAGGTAGTCCACCACAAGACGACGCATCGGCGCCACCCGGGTCTGCATCAGTGATCTGCACAGGCATGGACACGGCCAAGTGGTCACAATAAACTGTACAAGTCAACAAGAATGTCGCAAATTATATTACTCCCCCATAACCCAATGGTACGCATTTCCATACGCATGCAACACTGAAACGAGTGAAACAAAGAGTGCAAAAACAGTTGTACTCAACCACTATCAGGCAAGGGGCACAGCCCAATAGAACAACTTCCCACCAGAGAATTCCCGCAAGCCAGTGCCTTCGTCAGGACATCAGCACGCTGCATGTCCGTGCCGACCCATACTACGGAGATCACGTATCGCTCCACCAGATCAGGCACAAAATGATGGTCAACAGCAATGTGCTTCGTGCGCGCATGAAAAAATCTAGAGTTCTCCACAATGGTAAGATTACTCTGGTTGTTGCAGTGAAGCACAATGGTGGGCAATGACTCACCCAAGTCAAGGAACAGGCCCTGCAACCACATTGCCTCAGCATCCCCTACACCCAGAGCAACATACTCCGCCTCCAATATGCTATGTGGAATGTAGCCCTGCTTCCCGCTACGCCAAGACACAACGGTACCACCGAGGAAGAACACGTAGTTGGTGTGACTACGTCCATCTGGATTCCAGGCTTACTCACTGTCGATGTTGTCGTGAAGAACCACCAAACACTGCCGATGAAATCAGAGTCCAAGGTACTGTGTGGAGACCACATACTACACCACTTGCATAGTCACAGGAAGGGCTGTAGCACTTGGACCCTACAAAAACTGTGCAAAGAGGCTTAGGGCAAAAGCAATGTCGAGGTTTGTAGTACTGGCAAGGTACATCAGAGACATAGAAAAGGATGGCATTGAACAGCTCAAGCGATTGTCGGATAAAGAGAAGGATCTTTTCTGCTCTGTACATGTCCCTCACGAGTTAGGGTACCTATAATCTCCTGGTTCCAGCACCAAGGAGACTGCTTGAGTCCGTACAAGGACTTTCGCAGGCGCCAAACCTTGTCAACGTCCTAAAGGCCTCATGGCTGGGCCACCTAAATCTCCTTATCCAGAGAGCCATGGAGGAATGTGTTGTTCACATCCATCTGGTGCAATTCCCAGTCATGCTGAGCCATCATACCAAACAGAGAGCAAGCTGAGGTCATACGGCTGAGAGGGGCAAAGGTGTCAATGTAATCGATGCGCTTGATCTGGGAATACCCCTTGACGACCAAGCGAGCCTTGTGGCATTCTCTTGAGCCATCCAGCTTCAGTTTCTTACAAAGACCCACTTGACCTGAATAGCCTTTCTCCAAGGTGGAAGGGCGACTAGCTCGTAAACTCCATGCTCTCGGATGGTACGAAGCTCATCCTTGCAGGTAGCACACCAAGCGTTTACATTCTGAGATGAGAGAGCTTCCCTCACTGTGCCCGGTTCAAGTGCAATCGAGGGAGGGCTCCAGGTGGTAAGTGCAAACGTCTCAGAGCTGAGCCTGATGACCATGAGGTCAACTGCTGCATCACAAGCGATGCAAAATTCGCGAGTGACCATATCGTACCCTAGTAGGCCCACTGGATATACCTCTGTGTGATCTTTGCAGACACTCAGGCCTAAGGCCTTTGTATCGAGATCACTACTCGCAACGCTACGAGTGGAGCCCCTAGGTACAGGACTTGACACTCGCTGGACTCTGGAGACCAATGGTTGAAGACGACCACTAGGCTCACGTGAGTAACTCGGGCTTGAGGGGCTCACCTCAAGCACGACCACATCTGGTAAGGATTGAGGCAAAGGGGCAGGTGATGCAGTGTGAGGAGATGTGGGTGAAATGATGGGAGACACAGGGCTGGGTGTAGCAATAGGAGCAAATGCAAGATCATGTCCAGAGGCAGGATTACTGGTGGACATGGTTACATAATCATGGATGCCTGTGGGGTACGAGGGAAAAAGGGTAGAGACAACCTCGGCTGGAGAGGTCTCTGGGCCAACAGCTATGGTCACTAGGTCATCAAGAGCTGGAGACCGGGAACTTGAGGAAGCTCAAGCGGACACATCAGCCGGATGAGAGGTGCTCGTAGGCCCAGACTCTCCCATCCATCGAGAAGCCTCACGCGTAGGAACTTGCGTGAAGGACATCAACATGATAGAGGTCAGGTCACGGTAGGCGAAAGAATCAAAGATGAGCACGTCGCGGGACTCAACAATGCGACAACGGGCGGGGTCCCAAAAACGCCAGACCTTTGACCGCGGGGAGATACCCACGAAGACACACAAGCAAACTCGCAAGGAGACCTTGGACCCCTATTGGTCCTTGGTGTACCACAGAGAAGCCACAAATCCCCAAACACGAGCAAGATGAAGATCGGCACGATGGCCAAACCAGAGTTCGTACGGTGTAATGTGGTCCGGAAGGGGACCGTGCGGGTGGCGGTCCGAGACCCACATCATGTGAGCAAATCCTTCAAATGCAAAGAATTCCGGGAGACCGCACTTAGACCGCATAACACGAACCGCATTGTCCATGGTTCGGTTCCAGTGCTCAGAGACACAGTTCTCCTCAGGAGTAGCAAGAGCGGAGACCTGGTGAAAAACACCCAGCTTGTCAAAGAAATTGTCCATCTCGCAAAGAAACTTGATGCCACGATCTGAGAAGAATGTATGTATCGTGTGGCGGGACTGATGCTTAGCCATCACTAGCTAGACGGAAATTGCAAAAGTGACGTCACTCTTCTGGCACAGGTTGTAGACCCACCGCATCCGGGTGAAGTCATCAGTCAGGGTCAGGACGTATCGGCCTTGACCGGACAAAGAATCGATAGGGAAAGGACCAAGAAGGTCTGAATGGATCAACTCAAGAGGGTGAAAAGCTCGAGAACGGGAGTCATGGTAGGTGTAATGATGCATCTTACCCTGTGCGCAAAACAGAAAATCGGTCTTGGGTGGTTTCTCAAAAGAGGTCGCGTCAAGACCACGTGTGGATTGTGTCCGAATGATCTTTGACACAGTGTTTGAGGCTACATGACACAGGCAACGATGTAGAGTCACTGGTGCTCAGTAAAGAGAACACCAGTGACAAACACACAAGCAGGAGGGGAAGAAGAGTAAGGAGAAGAAGAAATCTGAGGGACACGATACAGATCATCCACATTGGAGGCATGAAGGAAAATGGTATGAGTATCAATAGCATTCATAGTTGTAGAGTCTACAGTGTGCTCCACAAAGAGTCCCATTACTGTGGAAGCATGCACAGAATGCAAGCTGAGCTCAAGGTCAGGTACAAAAAGCACTTGGAAAAGATACAAGGGGCAAGACAGACCATCAAAGCACACAGCCTCGACACCCTGGACTAGCAATGACTGACCAGAGCATGTGTGGATGGGGCAAACAGACGCAACAGGACCGAGGACAACAAAGTCACTACGACGACAGGTCATGTGGTGAGTGTCACCAGAATCGATGATCCAGGTGCCACTAGGATCACGACCGGAGGACGCCATTGTGCAACGGGCAATGGAACACTCGGCCTGAGATGGGCGCTTAGCAACAGGTGAGGAGGAACAACGAACGGTACAATATTGAGACTCATGAATCCAATCGGTATTGTCAGGCCCATCATCATCACATGCAAGATGTACCCACCCACACGAATCATCACAAGGTATAATAACGGACGAACAAAAAGCCTATGAACCACCCAGTTTGACAACACACTCGCACCTCCTTGAAAATGAAGCGTCAGAAGGTGACGGGGCTTGGCGATGGTGCGGTCACGTGGGTCATGGTCGCCCCTACTTGCCGTTGGGGAAGCGGGAACTGCTGCGTTTGTGGTCGCCGCGCGATCAGAGGCTGTGCTGCTTGATGCAGATTGATGTGCGTGTGTATCCTGAAGACCGCAAGTGCTCCGTGCCCAGTAGTGTGGTTGTTGGAACTCCGTGTAGCGATGAGCGCCTCCATAGTTGTAGCAGTGAATAGTACGTCCACTGCTACCACCCGGTGACTACTGCTGATGCGACTGCTATGGACCCAAACCAGGCCACTTTTTCCCCTTCTTCCATTATACCGCAGCTACCACACCCTGTGTCTCAGCCGCGGTAATCGGGGTGAAAGGGGAAGAGGAGGATGTTCTAGAGGATGCAGGAGCAAACTGCAAGAAGGGCGTTGGTGGTGACGCAATGTCCGGTGCTGCAAGGGGACTCTCCTGGTAGGCCACGGCTGCCTCACGGGCAGAAGTCATGAGGAGGAAAAGTTGATGTGTCCAAGGAAGAAGCCAAAAGGAGGCGGAGAAGGGCTCGAGCATGCTTTGTTGTACCCTGAGAAGATGTCTGCGTGCTCAAGATAAAATCTGAGCATGAGCCTGCGGAGCGCCCACAGATGTGTACCTTCTGAGGTCCCAAGGCTTGTATAGATGTGCATGGCCCGCCGCTAGTAATCGGCTGCGGGCTCGGCAGGTCCCTGGCGAAGGAAGTGAAAGGTGCGACAATGAGCCGCGCGGTTGGCATGCATCTCTACAGCAAGCAAGGACAGTGCTAGGTCCCAGCCTTGACATGGACTAGCACCCGTGCAAGTGCCGGCCTCTCCAAGGAAAAGGCAAACATCCACGACACTCTCGCGCAGAATGGCGTAAAGGAGTCTAAGTATCGTCCTGGCTACTGTCAGCACCTGAGCACAATCCGTAACCTGGTACGGACTGTAATAGTAGGGTCATACCCCCTTTGAAGTGGCCAAGACCTGGAAAAGAATCTCCCAGTAGTCAAAGCCATCCTCGATGACACATCGTGGAGGCGGTGTCTCGAAGTCCTTAGGTTGCTGCTACGTAAGGAGAGCAAACACATGCTTAGAAGGACAAGGGATGAGGAGGACACCAGGACGAGGAAAGTCACTAGGGTAGGGATCGGGCGAAGATAGGATTTCCGAGAGAAGTTAGCCAGATGTGTGTGGGGGCCAAGAACTCGTGTGAAGCTAGCGGGGACTCTCCCAAAGAACATGAATCTTGCTCTCGTGACTGCCATCCTCCATACCTGGCATGCCAGTGTCCTCTTGATCCTAAGGATCAAGAGATAGCAGGTCGCGTCCTGCTCCTGTCATCGGTGTAGATGATGTCTGCTATGCAAAGGGTATGACACCGCCGACTCTCTCAGAGGTGTTCCGTGGAGCCGTGGACTAACCATGAAGAAACTCAATGAGCATAAAGATGGAGACAGTCTCCCTTAAAACTGCAGATGACGCATGTCATCCTGCTGGCTCAGCATATCCTCAACAGCCTGCGTGGACTTGTGACCCCTGAGGAGGAGGAAGAGGGATCTAGTGGTCCTTTGCCCTTGCCACCGGCCGGAGCCATGTCAGCGCTTAGTATGTGTCGGGATGTCAGACTGGTCGTATCGCACAACTATCAGCGTTTCTCAAAGATTTGAACTGCCAGCACTTTTTGACTTGTTGACCCAAACTTTGACTAAGGCAAGTATTGACGTAAGTAGGGGTTTGTTGACGTCAGCACGGACCTGATGACATCCGCAAGGAAAATGCTCACGCGGTTGTTGCCCCGCAACATAGGGAGCGGCTACTCTGCGGCAATCCCACGGAAGCTACACGGAAGCTTTGTAGCAGCTTCCACTTGGCTGATGTCGCTGCTGCGCCGGTACTTGTAGTAGTAGCCATGCAGCTGCTTGTACAGCTGTGGCAACAGTTGTGCGCTGCTCCTATGCTACAGCTCTGCTGCTGCTACTGTTGCTACTACTACTGGTGCTGCTGCTGCTAGTGCTTGTTGCTACTGATGTTGCTCAATGCTGCTGCTACTATGTGTTGTTGCTTGCTACTACTGCTGGGTACTTGCTGCTCGCTGCTTGCTATAGTTGCTGCTGCCTGCTACGGCCTGCTACAGCTCCCGCCTACTATTGTTGCTCCTAGCGTCCATGCCAGTAGCTGCTGGTGGCTGCCGCCTACTACAGTTGCCACCTGCTGCTGCTGCTGCTGCTACTGCTGCTGCTGCTAGAGACTGATGCTATTGCTGCTGCACTCTCACATGCTGAATGCGGGTGACGTCGAGAGGTCCACCTAAATCGGCTACAATGGTGATGCTCATTGCTCATGCTCTGCTACCAAGCTCGGCAAGAATTGTCTCGCCACTCTAATACCAAGAGAAGATGTGTGCAAGCTTCCCAGCAACAAGCCGTTGACTAGGCGTTAGTGCCTGGTCAGACGGTGACAACAGTCACAAGTCGTGCACACAACGGCAAGAGTTTGGCTAGGAGACACAAGTCAAAGCATCAGAATGCTTCAATAGTATTTGAGAGATAACAAATGACAGGTCCACAACATAAACACTTGCCGCGGCGCATAGCGAGTGTCGCACATGGCAGTACAAGGTCTGTCCTAAAACCGGCCCAAAAACATTACTTCATCTGTAAGTGTGCGCATACAAGTCAAAACGCTATGCCGTCTGAACCTTAACAAGCGGAATCTCACGCTGGACGCTTTGACTGGTCACATGCATGCATCCGGCATCAAATGGTAGACACACAATGCAAAAACATGCAAATTGGGTCCCGTGGCCAGTCCACCGATGAACTCCTACGTGCTGTAGAAAAACTGCAGAAGGTCCTAGACAGCATCCACAACTCTGGGGCGATCGTTGGCGTAATTGCTGGGTAGCTTCCTATGTGTGTTAGATAAGGCGGAGTGGGAGAGGGACATGAAGGGCGAGACACACCATGGATGCGGCCGAGAACGTTTTTAGAGTCACTTGCAGGTTACACCAAGAAAAAACGTGAGTGAGGGGGAGCGAGCAAGTCAAGAGCACACCAGTGAGCATGGACCCACACCAAGCACCACGCTCGGATGGGTTAGTGCCGCCACCCGGGGTCGTGTCCAACCACTCGGAACATTCTGAGGGCGGCTACTCACCAGCTCAATGAAGACCGGCACGGTGGCCCCCTAAGGATCAGCACCCGGGAAACAAGCAGCTCTCCCAAAGCACTCAATGCTCAAGAAAAGGAGAAAGGACACGGCAGTGAGAATGTACGAGCCCTACCAACGACCGCACCACAGAGTCATAGAGAAAACATGCAACAGTCACAAATGTGCAATAGGGCACCCCTGGGTCCAGCAGCCGCGTGAAGGCATCAGAGGTCCCAGCCAGAACGGGCTCGCCTGATGCTTCCCAGGTAGGTCCATTGTTTCTTAATTTGTACATGTGTGTACACAGTGTGGGAGGCAAATGGGCACAGAGTTGTGAGTGGCCAACAAATTTCAACACTCCCCCATGACCCGCAGGCAACCAGCCCACACACATGAGAGGACAACAAGGAGGGATCACAAGGTGTGATAGAGATGTACTAGAGCCAATCAAACTGGGTCATGCAGACAGATGAGACCAACTGAGTGAATAGCACTTTTGAAGACATTACGACTTAGGGCCTTCGTGAGAAAGTTAGCTCTCTGAGAACGTGTGTCCACCCAAGCAACCTAGACGATGCCAGCAGGAATGCACTCACAAACAAAATGATAGTCCACATTGATGTGCTTGGTGCGTGAGTGATGCATGCTGTTGTTTTCAGCGATGGCCTTTGTGCTTTGATTGTCACGGCGCAGAGTGATGCAACAGAGGGGCACACACACAGTTGTTGCAGCAAACGATGCATCCAGACAGCTTCACACGTGCCTGCACCAAGGGCAACATACACAGCTTCCACAGTGTTGCATGCAACACACCCTTGTTTGCCACTTTTCTAGGATACTATAGTGCCACCGACCAGAAAGATGTATCATGTTGGACTGCGAGCATCAGTATCATGTGCTCAATCACTATTTGTGAAGCCGTCCACCACGACTGAGGGCTGTGCACGAAAGTACAGTCAAGCGCAAGGGGTGGAGAGCACGTAGCGCGCTACCCGCAATGTTACCTCAAGATGACGCTCACGAGGGTACTAGGAGAACTGGGACAAAAGGTTCAGAGCAAACGCCACATCACCCCGGGTGGTCGTGGCGAGGTACATCAAGGAGCCAATGACACGGAGGTAATCGGTCGCATTGATTGTCTTCCCCAGTTTGAACACCTCCAGGGACTTCAATAAGGACTCACCAGCGGGTGTCATGGGAGTGGACACCGTGGGGACTAATGTGAGAAGCGGGGCCAAGAGCTCCCCTAGGCTGCGCACATACGCAGCTTGATGGACATGCAGAGTGCGACGTCCACGGTCACGTTTCAACTCCATGCCCAGAAAGATATGAGCCGGACCAAGATCCTTCATCTTGTATGCCGCCTCAAGCAAGGCCTTGGCCGCCGCAACAAATGCGACGTCAGGAGATACAATGAGGAGGTCCACGTAGACAAGAAGGGCCACAATTGGCTTGGTGGGGGCATTGAGGAACAACGCGGGGTCCACAGCGCTCCTTCTGCACCCCCATTTTTCAAGGGTGGATGTGATCTCTTGGTTCCAACAACGTGGGGACTATTTCAAGCCATAAAGGGCCTTGCGTAAGCCCCATACTCGGTTTTTTCCATCCGAGAAGCCGGGTGGTTGCACCATATAAATCTCCTCGTCCAACTTTCCATGGAGAAAGGCATTCTTGACATCCATCTGCTCAAGCTCCCAGTCATGCTGAGCGACCAGGCTCAGAAGAGCCCTGGCTGTGGTGTAGCAACCAACTAGGACAAAGGTCTTGTCAAAGTCAACACTGGGAATCTGAGAAAATCCTCTTGCAATAAGATGAGCCTTGTACCGTTCAATTGTGTTGTCAGGATTCAGCTTGCACAGTCAGAGGTTCAGGAGGCATAGGAGGGAGCCTAGCGGCAGCAAAGCACGATGCAACGTACCTAGCTATTGATGAGGATAGAGCTGAGTGGAACTCTTCTTCGACAAGAGAGTAGCCAAGCGTAGTGCTGGGATGCATGACATATGCTGCTGTGGACAGGGCAGAGGTGGCCAGACCGAGGGCACGGAGACCAGGGTCACCAGAGGCAACGGGATGAGACTAAGATGGAAGTGCCCGGAGGCATCCACCATGAGTCTTGGGTGAAACCGGTGGGATGGACGACACACACGTCGAGGGAGAAGAAGCAGTATGACGCGGCTACACAGACGGATGTGTGGAGAGTCAACAGGATCCAAAGGCTCCGAGAGAACCGGCAGCGGGGACGTAGCACCGGTTGGAGAAACAGAGGACGAGGCTACGGGTGAGGAAGTAAAGGGCTCAAGAGAGGCAGCATCAGTAGAAGCAGGAGACTGACGGGTAGGAGGTGAGGCCAAAGGAGCGGAAGACAGTGAGGGCGATGAGGGTAAGGCTGAACTCCGCTCTGTCTCCTTGTCGACAGAGGGAGTCGAGGGACGCCCAAAGGGGAGAGCAAAAGGCCCAAAGAGCAGAGGACCACCCCCACCCCGAGAGGGTGGAGAGAGGGACCCACCAAAGCGGGGTGAGTCATGCTCAAACAAGTGTTCAGAGAAGAGCATTTCAAGAGACTCAAGGACACGACACCGGGAAGGGTCCCAGAAGCGCCACGATTTGGAGAATGGAGAGATGCCCAGAACAATACAAAGTCGACCATGAGGAGATAGCTTACCGTCCCGTTGGTCTGTGGGGACCCACACAGAGGCAAGACACCCCTAGACGCACGCAAGCCAGAGGTCAGCACGCTGACCAGTCCAGCGTTCAAAGGGAGTGACAGAGTGGGGAAGGGGGCCATGAGGAACACGGTTCCAGACCCAGGTTATGTTGGACATGGCCTCAAAAGCAAAGAGAGGGGATTGCCTGGAGGCAGAGAGGAGGGAGCGAACACCATCAGCGAGAGTACGATTCCAGCGTTTGGATACACCATTTTGCTGGTGGGTGTAGGGGGCAGAGGATTCAAGCCAAACACCATGCAACTCAGGGAAGCAAGAGGTGGGACCAAAAAACTCACCACCGCGGTCGCTGCAAAACACGTGCAAGGGTCGGAAACAGGCATGCTCAGCCTACGGGAGCCAGGACTGAAGGACATCAGTGACATCACTTTTGTGGCGAAGGAAAAAGATCCAACAATAGCGAGAGAAGTCATTAGTCAAGCACAGGACATAGGGAACAGACAGCCAAGGAAGTCATTGGGCAAAGGACCCATGACGTCAGCGTGGATAAGGTCAAGAGGGTGCGCAGTAGAAGACTCAGAGGTGGAGGAAGGGGAACGGTGCATTTTCCCATCGGCACAGTTAAGACAGGCGAACGTGTAAGGTGGAACAAACGTGGCCAGGTCAAGGCCGAGGGCGGGCCGAGGACGAAGAAAACGCTCGATGGCGGTAGTGTGAATGTGGCGGAGGCAACGATGCAAGAGGTCACCATGCTCAAGGGCCAAGGATGGAGAAACATGAACAAGACCAGAAGCAGCTAAGACAAGGGTAACGTGAGCGGGACACGGAACACGCCATCACACCGTACGCCACAAAGAACAACACGGCCAGACGAGCACAGAGAAATAGTGGCAAGGCCATGGCTGGACGAGAAGTCTATGCCCTGGTCGTCAAGGGTGGTTACAGAGAGAAGACTGACTTCAACATCAGGCACGTACAACACATCAGGGAGACAGACATTGCCACCAGGGCCAATAAAGCGGACAATACCAACACCTTGAATAGGGAGAAGCTGGCCGAAGCCTGTGCGCACAGAGCGAACGGACTCAACAAGTCCAAGGGACACAAAGGAGGAACGACAGGAGGTCACGCGACGCGTGGCCCCTCAGTCAATGATCCAAAGGCTAGGCGCCCGGAACGGCGTCTCCGAGCGGTGGAACCGTACC
Organism: Penium margaritaceum; assembly: GCA_023375785.1. Lineage (NCBI taxonomy): Eukaryota > Viridiplantae > Streptophyta > Zygnematophyceae > Desmidiales > Peniaceae > Penium > Penium margaritaceum. Next base: position 32,414 of record SZWC01012010.1, read on the forward strand.
ATGGCCGACGACGTCCGCACCATGCGGGTCGAGTCCGTGCTCTCCGATGGCTTCTACATTGAAGCCATGGCCTCCATGACCTGGGTCTGTAACCGGATTCCCCACGGTCCCCTTCCCCGCCAGTCCACGCCATACCAGCACTGGTGCGATTGGCACGCTGACCTCCGCCCGGCTCGCATCTGGGGCTGCGTGGCCATTGTGTGGCTGCCCGCCCCATAGCAGGGCGGCAAGCTCGCCCCCCGCAGATGCCCCTACACCTTCCTCGGCGTGTCTCGTCAGTCCAAGGCCTGGCGCTTCTGGGACCCTTCCCAANATGCAACTCAGGGAAGCAAGAGGTGGGACCAAAAAACTCACCACCGCGGTCGCTGCAAAACACGTGCAAGGGTCGGAAACAGGCATGCTCAGCCTACGGGAGCCAGGACTGAAGGACATCAGTGACATCACTTTTGTGGCGAAGGAAAAAGATCCAACAATAGCGAGAGAAGTCATTAGTCAAGCACAGGACATAGGGAACAGACAGCCAAGGAAGTCATGGGGCAAAGGACCCATGACGTCAGCGTGGATGAGGTCAAGAGGGTGCGCAGTAGAAGACTCAGAGGTGGAGGAAGGGGAACGGTGCATTTTCCCATCGGCACAGTTAAGACAGGCGAACGTGTAAGGTGGAATAAACGTGGCCAGGTCGAGGCCGAGGGCGGGCCGAGGACGAAGAAAACGCTCGATGGCGGTAGTGTGAATGTGGCGGAGGCAACGATGCAAGAGGTCACCATGCTCAAGGGCCAAGGATGGAGAAACATGAACAAGATCAGAAGCAGCTAAGACAAGGGTAACGTGAGCGGGACACGGAACACGCCATCACACCGTACGCCACAAAGAACAACACGGCCAGACGAGCACAGAGAAATAGTGGCAAGGCCACGGCTGGACGAGAAGTCTATGCCCTGGTCGTCAAGGGTGGTTACAGAGAGAAGACTGACTTCAACATCAGGCACGTACAACACGTCAGGGAGACAAACATTGCCACCAGGGCCAATAAAGCGGACAATACCAACACCTTGAATAGGGAGAAGCTGGCCGAAGCCTGTGCGCACAGAGCGAACGGACTCAACAAGTCCAAGGGACACAAAGGAGGAACGACAGGAGGTCACGCGACGCGTGGCCCCTCAGTCAATGATCCAAAGGCTAGGCGCCCGGAATGGTGTCTCCGAGCGGTGGAACCGTACCATGGCCGACGACGTCCGCACCATGCGGGTCGAGTCCGTGCTCTCCGATGGCTTCTACATTGAAGCCATGGCCTCCATGACCTGGGTCTGGAACCGGATTCCCCACGGTCCCCTTCCCCGCCAGTCCACGCCATACCAGCACTGGTGCGATTGGCGCGCTGACCTCCGCCCGGCTCGCATCTGGGGCTGCGTGGCCATTGTGTGGCTGCCCGCCCCATAGCAGGGCGGCAAGCTCGCCCCCCGCAGATGCCCCTACACCTTCCTCGGCGTGTCTCGTCAGTCCAAGGCCTGGCGCTTCTGGGACCCTTCCCAACACTACATCGTAGAGTCCCGCGGTACCCTCTTCGTCGAGAACCTGTTTCCCCGCGACCTCATCCGCTCCGGCTCGTCCGTGTCCCTCCCGTCGCGTGGGGGAGTGGTGAGTCCGTCCTCCTTCAAGTCGCTTCCGGGTGACACATCACTCCGTCCCTCTGAGCCGGTAGCCCCTGTCGCGTCCTCTGGCCCCCCCGTGCCAGCAGCCCCAGTCACGACCGCTGGCCCCTTCGGGCCGGCAGCCCCAGTCGCGTCCGTTGGCCCCTCCGGGCCAGCAGTCCTCGTCGCATCCTCAGGCCCCCCTTCCCAGCAGTCCCAGTCGTGTCTGCTGGCCCCTCCGAGCCAGCAGTCCCCGTCGCGTCCGCTGGCCCCTCCGGGTCGGCAGCCCCCATCGCGTCCGCTGGCCCCTCCAGACCGGCAGCCCCAGTCGTGTCCGCTGGCCCCTCCAGGCCAGCAGTCCCCGTCGCGTCCTCTGGCCCCCTCATGCCAGCAGTCCCAGCCACGTCCGCTGGCCCCTCCGAGCCAGCTGTCCCCGTCGCGTCCGTTGGCCCTTCTGGGCCGGCAGCCCCAATCGCGTCCGCTGGCCCCTCCAGGCCAGCAGTTTCCGTCGCGACCTCTGGCAACCCCCGGGCCAGTAGTCCCAGTGACGTCCGCTCGCCCCTCCGGGCCAGTAGTCCCCGTGGCATCTGCTGGCCCCTCCGAGCCAGCAGTCCCCGTCACGTCCGTTGGCCCCTCCGGGCCAACAGTCCCAGTTGCGTGTGCTGGCCCCTCCGAGCGAGCAACCCCAGTCGCGTCCACTGGCTCCTCCGGGCCGGCAGCCCCAGTCGCATCCGCTAGCCCCTCCAGCCCAGCAGCTCCTGTCACCTCCGCTGGCCCCTCCGGACCAGCAGCGCCTGTCCCATCTGCTGGCTCCTCCAGGCCGACAGCCCCGTCCGCCCCTGTTGGACTGTCGAACTCAGTGCCATCTCTTGCCCAACCGCGCTACACACGTGGCCCAGGTGGCAGCCTCCGACCTTGGCCGACAGTGAGCGCGCAGACCGTCGCACCGCGTCTCGTGGCGCCTCGACCCCCTTTGGCTCCACGTGTCTCCTCCACTCCCACGGTCATGAGTGGGGACCCTGGCAAAAAGGCTCTCGGCCTGACCACTTCGGCCATCATCTTAGACCTTCACTCGGGCTCTGCACCGGGCTATGTCGTGCTTCATCACGAGCATCGGCATGCTGTCGTGGCTGCACTCGCCCGCATTCCACCTGGAGCTCATGACGCACACGCCCTCTCAGTCTGGTCCACAGCACGCCCGGAGGATCCAACCACCCTACGCGAGGCTCGAGCCTCCTGAGGCTGCACATTCGGATGCTGCCTGCGCCGAGGAGCTCACTGCTATCCGGCAGTACCACGTGTATGACCTCGTCGACCTCCCTCCAGGTCGGAAGGCCATTGGTGCCAAGTGGATCTTTGAGCGCAAGTGGAAGCCTCACGGGTCCTCAGACAAGTACAAGGCCCGCCTCACAACAAAGGGGTTTGCTCAGGTCCTTGGGGTAGATTACGACTAGATCTTTGCTCCAGTCGGTCGGTTCTCCACTAGCCAGGCACTCTTCACCCTGGTTGCCCAGCATGGGTGGGAGCTGCATCACATGGATGTGAGCAACGCGTTCCTCCATGGCTCACTGGAGGGTGAGGAGCTCTACATAGTGCAGCCCCTAGGCTTCGACGGCGGCACTGGGAGAGTTTGGAGGCTGTGGAAGGCCCTCCATGGCCTGAAGCAGTCCCCTCGGTGCTGGAACCAGGATATCAGCAGCACGCTTCTCCGTGGCAGCCTCCAGCGCAGCACCGCTGACTTCGCACTGTTTGTCAGCCCGCGAGGTCAGACCTTCACCGCAGTTCTGGTCTACGTTGACGATCTCCTCATTGCGTCGCCAGACACGGTCGCTATCCAGCGTGTCAAGGACTTGCTGCACGCCGCCTACCAGATGCAGGATCTTGGGTCTGCCCGAGTCTTCCTGGGCATGGAGCTCGAGCATGATCGCTCCCCGGGCATCCTGCACGTCCACCAGGCTGCCTATGTGCAGACCTTGTCCACTCGCTGCACCGAGGACGTGCCCCTCGTGTCTAGCGCATCTTCACCCATGTCATCCGATGGCCAGGTGAAGCTGAAGAGTCCTGACCTAGCTGTTGTGGGGGAGCCAGTTGATGTGACCACGTATCTGCGGGTGATTGGGTCACTGATATTCCTGGCGACGACGATGCGTCCAGACAACGCGTTCGCCGTCAACCTCTTGGCCCAGTTCTCTCAGGAGCCGCGTCACCTCCACTTTGAGGCCGCGATCCGAGTACTGCGCTATGTCGTCTCGACCCCTCGGCGAGGTCTCATGTTCCACCGCCAGCCGTCCGTCATCGCAGTGGGCTACACCGACAGTGACTGGGCCGGCACTCCAGACGGTAAGAGTCGCACGGGCTGGATCTTTCTGATCGGGGGCACAGCTGTGTCCTGGCGCAGTGGCAAGCAGGGGTGCGTTGCACACACCACTGCTGAGGCTGAGTACATGGGCCTTGGCTCAAGCGCATGTGAGAGTGTGTTGTTGCGTCGTGTGTTGTCCAAGTTGCGTCAGTCTGTCGCATCCATCACCTTGCATTGTGACAAAGTGAGTGCCATGGCCATCGCCGACAATGACGGTGTACATCACACACGCACAAAGCACATCAATGTTGAGTATCACTATGTGCGTTCATTGTTGCGTGACGGCAGCATCAGCATTGTGTGGGTTGAAACAGCACGATAGTTGGCTGACTTCTTGACCAAGGCACTGAAGCGCGACTCGTTCAAGAAGGCTGTGAGTTCGGTCGGCGTGCGTCCGTGAGTGGCTCTCTTTGTCTTTGACTGTGTCTCTGCCCGCCCATGTGCACTACGACTGTGAGTCATGGGGGAGTGTTGGTTTTTTTGTACATTTCTCATTTGTACTCCGTTGTGTCCTCCCAGCTTGTGTACATTGGCATGCAGATGACTGACGGCGAGACTCGACGCTGCTGGAGTGTCGCTTGGTGGAGCAGATGCACGCTGAGGCCCACTCACAAATCATCGGAGACTCCTCCCTCCGGCGTTGTGCTCAGCTCCATCAACGAGACTCCTCGGCGATCGGCCAACCGGCTGTCACAGGCACTACAGAGACTGACTGCATGCGCCCAGTGTTGTCCTTAGTTGTGGCGTTGCTCCTGTAGCGTCGTGCTGTGCCTAGGGTCCTTGTCTGATGCTGTATGGCCCTGATTGGCATCCCTCACTATCATATGCACTTTCTGGGTTCAGGCTGCCATAACTCCTCGCTACTATTTTTCTAGTTGATTCTGACCACACGGCTGCGTTTGCAACGTCCGTATCATGGTATGGTCCAGTTTTTAGGCAAAACGGACGACGCCCGGGTTTTGGGCTGTCGATCGTCTGGCAGGCCTCACCAAGAAAACCTGCCAGCCTGAAAATAGAGCTATTTTCTAATTGGCTGTTGAACTGAGTAACAAGCTCTACAGAGCTGGGGGGAGGCTAGTGTAGTTGCTAGGAACCATCATAGGTCACACGTGTGAGAGCAAGCAGAAGCATGCAAGAGACATGCAACGCCATGGATGCGGAAATCTTGCCTTATTCAACTCGGTACAAACAAAAGACAAGGTGAGTGGGGAGCGAGCGTAGCTAAGTCAACCGGTGAGCGTGCCTCACTCCGGGCATCACACCCGAGCGAGTGTACACCGCCACCCGGGGGTCGAGCCCGACCGCTCGGCAATTAACCGGACAGCGGCTACTCACCAATGCACGGGTGAACCCGGCATGGTGGCCCCCTAAGGATCAGCACCTGGGACATGCAGCTCCCCCAGAAAATACTCAAGGCAAGCAACATGATGCAGGGCACGGCAGTCAGAATGTACGAGCCCTAGCATCTCCGCATCAGAGAGTCATAAGAGGCATGGGGAGTCAGACAATGGCAAGATGTGTCTCAGAGGGAGCCCCGGCGTGAAGCTGTAGCAGATGCAAGAGAACGCCAAAGAATCCTGTCAGAGCAGGCACGTCAGTTGCTTCCCCAGGTTGAGCCATGTCATTCAATTTGTACAATGAGATGCACAGTGTGTGATGGGCAAGAGTGCACAGACTTGTGAGTGGCCAACGAACTTCAACACTCCCCCATGCACCGCAGCCAATCAACCCATACACACAAGAGCAACACAATGAAGATCACAAGAGGTGATAACGGCACGTTGAAAGTCAAACAGCCAACCAATGAGCCTGGACAGATGAGACCAACAGAATGGACAACACTCTTGAACACATTACGGGTGAGGGCCTTCGTGAGGAAGTCAGCTCTCTGAGACAGTGTGTCCACCCAAGCCACCTGGACAATGCCTGCAGCAATGCACTCGCGAACAAAATGGTGCTCCACATTGATGTGCTTGGTGCGTGAATGATGTATGCTGCTGTTCTCGGCAATGGCCTTAGTGCTTTGGTTGTCGTAACGCAGAGTGATGCAACGAATAGGCACACGCAGTTGTTGCAGCAAGCGACAAAGCCAGACAGCCTCACACGTGCCTGCTCCAAGTACGACATACTCGGCCTCGGCGGTGCTGCGTGCAACGCACCCTTGCTTACCGCTTTTCAAGGAGACTGCAGTGCCACCGACAAGGAAGATATAGCTTGTCCGACTGCGGGCATCAGTGTCATGCGCCCAGTCACTGTCTGTGAAGCCGTCCACCATGACTGAGGGCTGTGCACGGAAGTACAGTCCAATGCGGGGGGTGGAGAGGGCATAGTGCACAACCCGCAATGGAGCCTCAAGATGGCGCTCACGGGGGCACTGAGAGAACTGGGAAAGGAAGTTCACGGCAAATGCCACATCAGCTCGGGTGGTAGTGGCGAGGTACATCAGTGAGCCAATGACCCTGAGGTAGTCAGTCACGTCGATTGCCTCCCCCAGGGTGGACACCTCCCGAGACTTCAGTAAGGAATGACCAGCGGGTGTCATGGGAGTGGATGCAGTGGGAATGGTTGTGAGTAGCGGGGAGAAACACTCCCCCAGGCTGCGTACGTATGCAGCCTGATGGACGTGCAAGATACGTCGCTGACGATCACGTTCCAACTCCATGCTAAGGAAGACTCGAGCCGGACCAAGATCCTTCATTTTGTATGTTGAATGAAGGAGGGCCTTGACAGCCCTGACAGAGGTGGCATCAGGGGAGGCGAGGAGTAGGTCATCCACGTAAACGAGGATGGCGACAAGTGGCTTAGTGGGATCACTGAGGAACAAGGTAGGATCCACAGGTCTACGTTTGTAGCCACCCATTTCAAGGGTCCCTGTGATCTCTTGGTTCCAACATCGTGGGGACTGTTTCAGGCCGTAGAGGGCCTTGCGCAAGCGCCATACCCGGTTTGTTCCATCTGAGAAGCCGGGCGGCTGTACCATGTAGATCTCCTCATCCAGGCTGCCATGGAGGAAGGCATTATTGACATCCATCTGCTCAAGCTCCCAGGCATGCTGAGCGACTAGGCCCAAGAGGGCTCAGGCCATGGTGTACCTACCAACTGGGGTGAAAGTGTCGTCAAAGTCAACACCTGGGATCTGGGAGAATCCCTTTGCAGTGATACGTGCTTTGGCGGACGCCTCCGGGGACTCTTATTGAAGTTCCCGGAGGCATCCGCCACGAGTGTAGGGTGACACCGGTGGGATGGACGGTGCACGCGACGAAGGAGGGGGAGAGGCAGAATGCGGCTGGGCAGGCTGGGGTGGAGAGGCCATGACAGTGGGAGCACGCGGTTCAGACGACGACGAGAGCACGAGCAGAGGAGTGACAGCTCCAGGGGGAGACGTAGAGGATGCGGGGGAGACTGTAGCAGGTGAGAGCTGAGGAGAATCCGCGGTCAGAGGAGCAGAGGACTCGGTGAGAGAGGAGGACTGAGAGGGAGGAGACGGCAGGACTGAACCTGACTCGGGAGAGGTGGGTGCCGAGGGACACCCCGACAGGAGAACAGAGGGCCCAGAGGGCAGAGGACCACCCCCACCCAGAGAGGGCGGAGAGAGGGAGCCACCAAAATGCGGAGAATCGTGTTCAAAGAGGTGTTCGAAAAAAAGGGCATCACGAGATTCAACGACATGGCATCGGGAGGGATCCCAAAAGCGCCACGCTTTGGAGAAGGGAGAGACGCCCAGAAAGAGACAGAGGCGACCACGAGGAGACATCTTGCCGTCTCGTTGGTCTGAGGGGATCCACATAGAGGCAAGACACCCCCAGACCTGGGCAAGTCGAAGATCAGCACGGTGCCCAGTCCATCGCTCAAAGGGAGTGACGGTGTGAGGGAGAGGGCCATGGGGGACACGGCTCCAGACCCAGGTCATGTAGCACATGGCCTCAAAGGCAAAGAGGGGGGATTGCCCAGAGGCGGACAGAAGAGAGCGGACCCCGTATGCAAGGGTGCGGTTCCATCGCTCAGAGACCCCATTCTGTTGGGGTGTGTAGGAAGCAGTGGACTCAAGACGGACACCACGAGATGTAAGGAAGCGAGAGGTGGGACCCAAGTACTCACCCCCACGATCGCTGCGAAAGACACGCAAGAGGCGCCCACAAGCACGTTCTGCCTGCGGGAGCCACGACTCAAGGACCTCAGTGACATTACTCTTGTGGTGAAGGGCAAACACCCAACGGTAGCGAGAGAAGTCATCGGTCAAGCACAGGACGTAGCGTCCAAGGCCACCAAGAAATTCGTGGGACAGGGGACCCATGACATCCGCGTGGACGAGGTCAAGAGGGTGTGCTGTAGTGGACTCAGACGTGGAAAAGGGAGATCGGTGCATTTTGCCGCTGGCACAGTCGAGACAAGTGGACGGGCAAGGGGGTGTGAACGTGGCGGTGTCAAGGCCAAAAGCAGGCTGTAGGCGCAGGAGACGCTGGATGGCAGTAGTGTGAATGTGACAGAGGTAGCGGTGTAAGAGGTCAGCATGGTCAGGAGACAAGGAGGGTGTGACGTGCACAAGAGCAGAGGCAGTTGAAGACGAGGGTAAAGTGAGCGGAACACGGAACAAGCGATCACACCGCACGCCACAAAGTACAACACGGCCGGACGAGCGTACCGAGATAGAGGCAAGGCCGCGGCTGGAGGAGAAGTCCATGCCCTGGTCATCAAGGGTGGTCACAGAGAGGAGACTGACTTCCAGGTCAGGCACTTATGACATGTCAGACAGGTAGACAGTACCACCAGGACCGACAAAACGAACAACGCCGACACCTTGCACAGGAAGCAGCTGGCCGGAGCCAGTGCAAACAGAGCGGACGGACTGAACGGGACCGAGAGAGACAAAAGAGGATCAACAGGAGGTCATGTGATGAGCCGCACCGGAGTGGATGATCCAGAGGCCAGGGGAGGCACAAGTGGAAGGGAGAACAAGACATACAGCAACAGTGCCATGGGCAGAGGAGGAGGACGAGGAGCCAAGACGTGTGGGAAATATGCGAGACTGCCATTCCTCAATCCACCCACAATCATTAGACAAGTCCCCTTGAACCCGACCAGAGGTGGCATCACGAAGGGTGGCCTCAGACTCACAAACAGACACACGACACTAGCCACTCACACTCTCACCTCCCTGAGAGCGAAGGTGAAGTAGTTCAGCGAGCCGACGCTCAAGGTTGCGCTCCTCATCACGGCGATCAGAAGAGCGTTCCGTGGAGCGATCGGAGGAGCGGTCCGAGAATTGCCCATCGTCACGACCCCAGTGGGGTACATGGTAGTGAGAAGATGGGGGACCGTAGTACAGAGGGCCGGAGGGAGGAGGGATCCAGCCCCAGGGGCTGGGTGCAGAGGGTGTTGGATGAAGTGGGGCAGATGTGGTGGAGAGAGCTGAAGCAGTGGAGGACGAGGAGGATGAGGCAACGGTTACTGCAGCGGCCACCGACGAGGCAGCGACCCCAGTGCGGGCCCAGTGGGCGCGCATGGAGGAGGCCAGACGGGCATCGTCACGAGGAGCAGGACACTTTGGTGCAGAGTGTCCGGATGCGCCACAGTTCCAACAGGTGACGTCGGCAGTGGGAGCGGAGTTTTTGCCACTGCGGCCGCCCCCACGGCCTTTGTTCCCGCGACCGCCGCCACGAGA
>SZWC01012010.1:61679-76527 GCA_023375785.1 Penium margaritaceum
CGCAGGGGGAGGGTCTGTGGGCCTACTACACCCTCCCCTACGACTCCACCCAGGCCGACCAGCTATATGACGCTGGTCGCGCCGTCCGCGCCCTTGTACCCGTCGCCCCTCCAGCTTCCCGCCTTGCCCTGGAGCCCTTCCTCGGCGACTTCACCGCTGGCGCCATCCCAGACCCGGCAGCCGCCTGGCACGTTCTCACCAGACCCCATCGCCTGTCCAGCGACGCTGAGATCAGCCGCCTGCTCCGGGAGTTCAACTCCCTTCACATGGGGGAGGCCGAGATGGTCACTGCCTACTGGCAGCGAGCGGAGGACATCCTCCGTCGACTCGGCAAGTCGGCTCCACCCGCACTGTCCGCGCTCCTCACCATCAAGCGCGGTGCCACCAGCGCATACGCTGAGGTCTTCGTCCACTATCCTCAGGACGTCCTCACCACCATGCAGGCCCAGGGCACTCTCATGCCTTGGGCATACGAGCTCTTCCTCCGCATTGAGGAAGCTCGCCAGGAGTCCCAGCTCCATCGCGCGGAGGCCCTTGCATCCCATGCCGTCGCCACCCTTGCCGTTGCCTCCGTGGCCGTTGCCTCCCCCGTCGTAGCTACCTCATCGCCCTAAGGGAAGAAGAAGAAAAGCCGGAATAAGAAGGGCAAGGATTCATCGCAACAGCAACAACAGCAGTCATCAACCGTTACCAGCGGTAGTAGCTCAGTCTGCCACAAATGTGGCCAGCCTGGGCACGGATGGTACACGTGCCCTCTTCCGACGGACGAGGCCCGCGTCATCGCCACCATGCGACGCCAGCGGGAGCGCCGCCTTGCCTCTGCCGCCGTCGCTACTGCTAGTCCTACCACTTCGACCTCGTCCATCACTGCTCCCACTCCGACGACTCCGCCTGTCCTGCAGCCACCCACGCCGCAGCAGTACTACCCGCAGCAGACGGCCCAGTAGTTCTACCCTCAGCCGTCGGCACTTCCGCTGCCCTCGTCGGCCCCGTCACCCTACTACCCGGGCTCCGGCGCCGTCACTCCGCATTCTGTCTACACTCCTGGGCCGTCATCCCGAGAGCGTCAGCTGGAGCAGTTCATCGCGCTCCAGCTTGGCCTCCCTCGCCCTCCTCCCCAGGGAAGTGCGAGTTGCATCACCTCCTGCCCTCCTGCCCATCCCTGCATGACTGAGACTGAGCCGCGGTCGTGTCCAGTCTCCTCGTCTGTCTCGTGGTCTCCTGTGATCTCATCCACCCCACTCCTTGACGACATTGCATGGCTTGACGACTGGCAATCTCGTTTCGCGCCTCCGTCCACCGTGTCCGCGTCCCTCGCGTGTTGCCATGTGACTATGACTGATCTCGTGACCCCTGTCCAGGACCATGCTGAGACCTGGATCATCGACTCCGGGGCCACGCATCACATGACGGCATCTCGCGAGGCCTTCAGTATGCTCGGTCCCGTCGGCAATGTCTCCTGTGTTCGGACCGGCTCCGGACAGGTGTTGCCGGTCCATGGGGTAAGCGTTGTTCATTTCCGTGGTCCGGCCGGTGACATCTTTTTGATTGATGTTCTCTTCGTCCCTGGACTCGAGCTCAGCCTCCTGTCCGTGACTGCTCTTGACCGCATGAGCATGGACGTTGTGCACTCACGTGACGTCAGCACTGTGTCGTTGCGTCCGTCGGGTCTTGTCGTACTGCACGCCACCACTTATGGGAACTTGTGGCACGTTCCCCGCCTCGCTTCTTCCCCTCCTGTCTCCTCCCCGTCGGGTGCGACCGGTCATGTGTTCGTCACCAGCACGCTTTCTCCTCAGCACACCCGCCTCTTGCATCGCCGCCTTTGTCACGTCCACTCTGCCGCAGTAGAGAGCATGCTCCGCACCCAACCGGCCAAGGGCCTTGATCCGGAGACCTTCCCTCTCCCATGCCCCACTGAGTGCATTGACTGCGCTCAGGGCAAGATGCACCGGTCCACGTACCCCCTCTCTTCCTCACGGGCGTCCGCCCCCCTTGACCTTGTCCACTCGGCCGTCATGGGCCCTCTCCCCACTGAGTCCGTCGGGGAGCATGGCCGTTATATCCTCACTCTGACGGACGACTACTTCCGCTACCGTTGGGTCTTCTGCCTTCGGCAGAAGAGCGATGTCGCTCGGACCATTCAGGACTGGCTTGTCCTCGCGGAGCGCGAGTGTGGCCGCCCCCTGCGTCGCTTTCGCTCCGATCGCGGTGGCGAGTACATGGGTGAGGCCACGACCTTTCTCGCCTCCCGCATAATTCGCCATGAGATGTCTGCACCCTACACACCCGCCCAGAACGGCGTCTCCGAGCGGTGGAACCGCACCATGGCCGACGCCGTCCGCACCATGCGGGTCGAGTCAGGTCTCGCCGATGGCTTCTACTTTGAGGCCATGGCCTACATGACCTGGGTCTAGAACAGGGTTCCTCACGGTCCCCTTCCCCTCCAGTCCACGCCCTATCAGCACTGGTGCGGTCGGCGCGCTGACCTCCGCCCGGCTCGCGTCTAGGGCTGCGTAGCCATTGTGTGGCTGCCCGCCCCACAGCAGGGTAGCAAGCTTGCCCCCAGCGGACGCCCCTGCACCTTTCTCGGTGTGTCTCGTCAGTCCAAGGCCTGGCGCTTCATCGGATGGGACCCATCCCGACACTACATCGTCGAGTCCCGCGATGCCCTCTTTTTCGAGGACCTGTTTCCCCGCGACCTCATCCGCTCCGGCTCGTCAGTGTCCCTCCCGTCGCGTGGGGGAGTGGTGAGTCCGTCCTCCGTCCTGCTGCTTCCGGGTGACACATCACCCCGTCCCTCTGAGCCGGTAACCCCGGTCGCGGCCGCTGGTCCCTCCGAGCCAGCTGACCCAGTCGCGTCAACTGTCCCCTCCGGGCCGACAGCCCCAGTCGCGTCCGCTGGTCCCTTCGGGCCGGCAGCCCCAGTTGCGTCCGCTGGTCCCTCCGGGCCAGCAGCCCCAATCGCGTCCGCTGGTCCCTCCGGGCCGGTAGTCCCAGCCGCCTCCGATGGTCCCCCCGGGCCGACGTCTCCAGTCACGTCCACTCGCCCCTCCGGGCCAGCAGCCCCAGGCGCCTTCACTCGCCCCTCTGAGCCGGCAGCCCCAGCTGCGCCTGTTGGCTCCCCTGGCCCATCAGCGCCTATTGCGTCTACAGGCTCCTCCGGACCAGCAGCACTGTCCGCCTCCGTCGGCCCGTCGGACTCAGCACCATCCTCTGCCCGACCACGCTACACACGTGGCCGAGGCGGCAGCCTCCGACCTCGGCCAATTGTGAGGGCGTAGACTGTCGCTCCCCGTTCCATTGTGCCTCGACCCCCTGTGGCTCAACGTGTTTCCTCCACTCCCATGGTCGTGAGTGGAGACCCTGGCACAAAGGCTCTCGGCCTGACCACTTCTGCCATTATCGTAGACCTTCACCCGGGCTCTGCATTGGGGTACGCCATGCTTCTTCACAAGCATCGGCATGCTGTCGTGGCCGCACTCGCACGCATCCCACCTGGGGCTCGTGATGCACTTGCCCTCTCAGACGGTCCACAGCGCGCCCAGAGGACCCTTCCACCCTATGCGAGGCTCGAGCCTCCCCTGAGGCTGCACATTGGGATGCTGCCTGTGCCGAGGAGCTCGCCGCTATCCGACAGCACCACGTGTATGACCTCGTCGACCTCCCTCCAGGTCAGAAGGCCATCGGTGCCAAGTGGGTCTTTTTGCGTAAGTGGAAGCCTGACGGATCCTTGGAAAAGTACAAGGCCCGTCTCACAGCAAAGGGGTTTGCTCAGGTCCCTGGGATCGACTACGACTAGATCTTCGTCCCAGTTGGCCGGTTCTCCACTAGCCGGGCATTGTTCAGCCTAGTTGCCCAACACGGGTGGGAGCTGCATCAGATGGACGTGAGCAACGCATTCCTCCATGGCTCACTGGAGAGTGAGGAGCTCTACATGACGTAGCCTCCAGGCTTCGACAATGGCACAGGGAGAGTTTGGCGGCTGCGGAAGGCCCTCTATGGTCTGAAGCAGTCGCCTCGGTGCTGGAACCAGGAGATCTGCAGTACGCTTCTCCGTGGCGGCCTTCAGCGCAGCACCGCTGACCCCGCACTGTTCATCAGCCCGCGAGGTCAGACCTTCGCCGCAGTCCTGGTCTACGTCGATGACCTACTCATTGCGTCACCAGACGCGACAGCCATCCAGCACGTCAAGGACCTACTGCACGTTGCCTACCAGATGAAGGATCTTGGTTCTGCCCGAGTCCTCCTGGGCATGGAGCTCGAGCATGATCGCTCTCAGGGCGTCCTGCATGTCCACCAGGCTGCCTATGTGCAGACCCTGTCAGCCGGCTTCGCCGAGGACTTGCCCCTCGTGCCCAGGGCTTCCTCACCCATGTCACCCGATGGCCAGGTGAAGTTGAAGAGTCATGACCCAGCTGTTGTGGGGGAGCCAGTTGATGTGACCACGTATCTGCGGGTCATCGGGTCACTGATGTTCGTGGCGACGGCGACGCGTCCAGACATTGCGTTCGCCGTTAACCTCCTGGCCCAGTTTTCTCAGGAGCGGCGTCACCTCCATTTTGAGGCCGCGATCTGAGTACTGCGATATGTCGTCTCGACCCCTCGGCGAGGCCTCATGTTCCGCCGTCAGCCGTCCGTCGTTGCAGTGGGTTACACTGACAGCGACTGGGCCGGCAGTCCAGACGGTAAGAGTCGCACTGGCTGGATCTTTCTGTCGGGGGCACAGCTGTGTCCAGGCGCAGCGGCAAGCAGGGGTGCATTGCACGCAGCACTGCTGAGGCTGAGTACATGGCCCTTGGCTCAGGCGCGTGTGAGAGCGTGTGGTTGCGTCGTCTGTTGTCCGAGTTGCGTCAGTCTGTCGCATCCATCACCTTGCATTGTGACAATGAGAGTGCCATGGCCATTGCAGACAATGACGGTGTGCATCACACTCGCACAAAACACATCAATGTTGAGTATCACTATGTGCGTTCGTTGTTGCACGACGGCAGCATCAGCATCGTGTGGGTTGAGACAGCACGGCAGCTGGCTGACTTTCTCACCAAGGCACTGAAGCGGGACTCGTTTAAGAAGGCTGTGAGTTCAGTCGGTGTGCATCCGTGACTTGCTTTCTTCGTCTCTACCTGCACTTCCGCATGTCCTGGGGGAGTCCGTGTCTTGACCGTGTCTCTGCCCGCCCATGTGCACTGCGCCTGTGAGTCATGGGGGAGTGTTGGTTTTTTGTGCTCATTGTGCTCTGTTGTGTCCTCCCGGCTTGTGTACATTGGCGTGCAGATGACTGACGGCGAGACACGACGCTGATGGGGTGTCGTCCGGTGGAGCCAACGCACGCTGAGGTCGTCTCGCGGTTCGCTGGAGCCTCCTCTCTCCGGTGACGTGTTCAGCTCCATCGGCAGGCCTCCTCGGCGGTCGCACCGCCACAAGTCACTGCCGTTGCAGTCGCTGTCTGCATGCGCCCAGCGCGTACTGTCATGCCTGCGTCGTCATGCACTGCCTAGGGTCCCAGTTGCATGTTGCATGGCCCTGTTTGGCAGCATAAACCATCGTGGGCACTATCTGGGTTTAGGCTGCCATAACTCCTCACTACTGTTTTTCTAGAAGATTCTAACCGCACGGCTGCGTTTGCAGCGTTGGTGTTATGGTATGGTCCAGTTTTCAGGCGAAACGGACGACGCCCGGGTTTTGGGCTGTCGGCTGCCTGGCAGGCCTCACCGAGAAAACCTGCCAGCCTGAACTGAGCTCTTTTCTGATTGCCTGATGAACTGAGTAATGTTGGTTTTTTGTGCGCATTGTGCTCTGTTGTGTCCTCCCGGCTTGTGTACATCAGCGTGCAGATGACTGACGGCGAGACTCGACGCCGATGGAGTGTCGTCCGGTGGAGCCGACGCACGCTGAGGTTGTCTCGCGGTTCGCTGGAGCCTCCTCTCGCCGGCGACGTGTTCAGCTCCATCGGCAGGCCTCCTCGGCGGTCGCACCGCCGGCAGTCACTTCCGCCGCAGTCGCTGTCTGCATTCGCCCAGCGCGTACTGTCATGCCTGCGTCGTCATGCACTGCCTAGGGTCCCAGTTGCATGTTGCATGGCCCTGTTTGGCAGCATAAACCATCGTGGGCACTATCTGGGTTTAGGCTGCCATAACTCCTCACTACTATTTTTCTAGCAGATTCTGACCGCACGGCTGCGTTCGCAGCGTCGGTATTATGGTATGGTCCAGTTTTCAAGCAAAACGGACGACGCCCGGGTTTTGGGCTGTCGACTGCCTGGCAGGCCTCACCGAGAAAACCTGCCAGCCTGAAGTGAGCTATTTTCTGATTGGCTGATGAACTGAGTAACAAGCTCTACAGAGCTGGGGGGGGTGCTAGAACTTGGAGGGGTCCCCCATTGCTGTTCATTCTTCATTCCTAATCAGTCATTATCAGTTTTCAGCTGCTTTCTGGCGCTAACTCTGGCGCGCGCGTTTCTGAGTAACAAAACTCAGAGCTTCCAGACTTAGACTCTATAGCAGCAGACTGAGGGGACAGCTGACTTGAGCAACAAGCGTGGAAGCCCGCACGTTGCATCAACAACGCTGCTGCCCCATCCTGCTGCATAGTTTCCTTTTTGGTATCAGAGCCAGAGCGTAGCAGCAGCAGCAGAAGACTGGCAAACAGGTGCCAGACAACGCCGGCGGACCTCCCATACGCGCCACTGCAGGGGAAATGCTGCCGGATTTTTTCCGACAGCATTGACCCTCCAGGTGGCGGCGTCAGAATTTTTCCCACGGCCACTGGGCCAGGGGAAATGCTGCCGAAGTTTTTCGGCAGCACTGACCCCCACGCGTGACGCAAGAATGTGAGCGTCAGGCGGCGTCTGACGTCTGTGGGCGACGACGCATGCGGCAACGTCACCCAGGTGCAGTGACTGGCACCACCAGCAGCAGCAGGCAGAAGCAGCAGCTCGTAGCAGCCCGCAGTAGCAGCAGCTCACGGCACCAGCAGCAGCAGCTCGCAGCAGCAGCAGAACCCCGCAGCAGTAGCAGCTCGTAGCAACAGCAGCAGCAGCGTGCAGCAGCAGCAGCGGCGTTCCGCAGCAGCAGCAGCCCGCAACAGCAGCCGGCTGTAGCAGCTCGCAGCAGCAGCAGGCAGCAGCCGCAGCATGCAGCAGCTGCAACAGCGTGCAGCAGCAGCAGCGGGCTGCAACAACTGCTGCAGCGAGCTGCAGCAGCGGAAAGCTGCAACAGCAGCAGTAGCAGCAGCAGCAGCAGCGAGCAGCAGCTGCCAGCCGCGGCTGCTGCTGCCCGCTGCTCGCAGTGAGCGAGCAGCGAGGAGCAGCCCGCTGCTGCCAGCGAGCAGCAGCTCGCTGCTGCTGGGCGAGCAGCAGCCCGCTACTCGCAGCAGACAGCGGGTTGCTGCCCGCTGTGACAAAAAAAAAAGGACAACAAAAAAAATTCCCCTACCCCCGCAGCTCGTTACAGCAGCCTGCAGTTGCAGCGAGCAGCTGCTGCAGCACGCAGCAGCTGCAGCAACGCTCAGCTGCACCAACGAGCTACAGCAGCTCGCTGCTGCAGCAGCAGCAGCCACAGCAACTGCTACAGCTCGCAACACGAGCAGCAGCAGCTGCAGCACCCGCAGCAGTAGCAGCAGTAGCAGCAGCAGCGAACAGTTGCAGCAGTAGTAGCAGCAGTAGCAGCAACAGCAGCAGCAGCTGCAGCAGCAGCAGCACCAACAGCAGCAGCAGCAACAGCAGTAGCAGCAGCAACAACAGCAATAGCAGGAGCAGCAATAGTTGTAGTAGCATCAGCACCAACAGCAGCAGCGGCGGCCCCAACATTTGTCGCTGCTGACATCAGCACCCCTCTGTTGACGTCATTGCTGACGTTATTGCTAACATCACTGCTGACATCATCAACACAAAAAAAAGGAGGGTGAAAGGGGAAAGGGGGAACGCCAGAGGAGTGGGTAAACTTCCCACTCCCCCAACCTCTTGTTGAAGCAGCAACACAAAGAAAAAAAAAAACAGACACCAAGCCATGGCTGGTAGTCCAGGCGAGGGGGGGTCCTCCTCTGATGGGGGGATCCCCACCCCTCCTTTCTTGCAGCGATTGCTGCAGCAGTAGCAGCAGCAGCACCCGCCGCCGCTGCAGCAATAGCAACCGCCGCCGCCGTAGGACCAGCAGCTGCCGCCGCCGCCGCCGCCATTGCTGCAACAGCCGCCGCCATTGCAGCAGCAGCAGCCACCGCCTCTACAGGAGCAGCCACCGCCTTTACAACAGCAGCCGCCGCCCATACAGCAGCAGCCACCGCCGCCGCAGCAGCAGCAGCCGCCGCCTCTACAGCAGCAGCCGCCACCGCCGCTGCAACAGTAGCCACTGCCCATACAGCAGCAGCCACCACCGCTACAGCAGCAGCAGCCGTCCCCTCTACAGCAGCAGCCGCCACCGCTACAGCAACAGCAGCCACCGCCCATAGAGCAGCAGCCACCGCCTCTGCAGCAGCAGCAGCCGCCGCCCTTACTGCAGCAGTAGAGCACCAGCAGCCCACTAGTAACTTTGGCGGCACCCCTAACCCACTTGTTGCTCTTCAGCAACAACTCGCCACCTTGACACAGCAGCTTGCGGCGCTACAGCCAGACGCCTCCCAAACCGCCACCAGTGCGCTGCCGTCGTTCGTCCCTCCAGGGCACGCTAGCCCCGCGGTGTCTACCGCCACGTACTACTTAGCACAACAGCAGACTCAGCGCCAACGGCAAACAGTGACCTCCGTCCTTGGCCCCACTCTGGATGCCGGCCGTAGGCAGAAGGACTTTGAGACGCCGCCACTGCCGCTTCAGGCCGGCGAGCAGTTTCAGAGCTGGGAGCTCAACTTCCGGATGTGGGCGCAGGGGGAGGGTCTGTGGGCCTACTACACCCTCCCCTACGCCTCCACCCAGGCCGACCAGCTATATGACGCTGGTTGCGCCGTCCGCGCCCTTGTACCCGTCGCCCCTCCAGCTTCCCGCCTTGCCCTGGAGCCCTTCCTCGGCGACTTCACCGCTGGCGCCATCCCAGACTCGGCAGTCGTCTGGCACGTTCTCACCAGACCCCATCGCTTGTCCAGCGACGCTGAGATCAGCCGCCTGCTCCGGGAGTTCAACTCCCTTCACATGGGGGAGGCCGAGACGGTCAGTGCCTACTGGCAGCGAGCGGAGGACATCCTCCGTCGACTTGGGAAGTCGGCTTCACCCCCACTGTCCGCGCTCCTCACCATCAAGTGCGGCGCCACCAGCGCATACGCCGACGTCTTCGTCCACTATCCTCAGGACGTCCTCACCACCATGGAGGCCCAGGGCACTCTCATGCCTTGGGCATACGAGCTCTTCCTCCGCATTGAGGAAGCTCGCCAGGAGTCCCAGCTCCATCGCGCAAAGGCCCTTGCATCCCCTGCTGTCGCCACCCCTGCCATTGCCTCCGTGGCCGTTGCCTCCCCCATCGCAGCTACCTCATCGCCCTCAGGGAAGAAGAAGAAAAGCCGGAACAAGAAGGGCAAGGGTCCATCGCAACAGCAACAGCAGCAGTCGTCGACCGGTACCAGCGGTAGTAGCTCAGTCTACCACAACTGTGGCCAGCCTGGGCACGGATGGTACACGTGCCCTCTTCCGACGGACGAGGCCCGCGTCATCGCCACCATGCAATGCCAGCGGGAGCGCCGCCTCGCCTCTGCCGCCGTTGCTGCTGCTGGTCCTACCACTTCGACCTCGTCCAGCACTGCTCCCACTCCGACGACTCCGCCTGTCCTGCAGCCACCCACGCCGCAGCAGTACTACCCGCAGCAGACGGCCCAGTAGTTCTACCCTCAGCCGTCGTCACTTCCGCTGCCCTCGTCGGCCCCGTCACCCTACTACCCGGGCTCCGGCGCCGTCACTCCGCATTCTGTCTACACTCCTGGGCCGTCATCCCGAGAGCGTCAGCTGGAGCAGTTCATCGCGCTCCAGCTTGGCCTCCCTCGCCCTCCTCCCCAGGGAAGTGCGAGTTGCATCACCTCCTGCCCTCCCGCCCATCCCTGCATGACTGAGACTGAGCTGCGGTCGTGTCCAGTCTCCTCGTCTGTCTTGTCGTCTCCCGTGATCTCATCCACCCCACTCCTTGACGACATTGCATGGCTTGACGACAAGCAGTCTCGTTTCGCGCCTCCGTCCACCGTGTCCGCGTCCCTCGCGTGTTGCCATGTGACTATGACTGATCTGGCGACCCCTGTCTAGGACCCTGCTGAAACCTAGATCATTGACTCCGGGGCCACGCATCACATGACGGCATCTCGCGAGGTCTTCAGTATGCTCGGTCCCGTCGGCAATGTCTCCGGTGTTCGGACGGGCTCCGGACAGGTGCTGCTGGTCCGTGGGGTAAGCGTTATTCGTTTCCGTGGTCCGGCCGGTGACATCTTTTTTATTGATGTTCTCTTCGTCCCTGGACTCGAGCTCAGCCTCCTGTCCGTGACTGCTCTTGACCTAATGAGCATGGACGTTGTGCACTCACGTGACGTCGGCACTGTGTCGTTGCGTCCGTCAGGTCTTGTCGTATTGCACGCCACCGCCTGTGGCAACTTGTGGCACGTTCCCCACCTCGCTTCTTCCCCTCTCGTCTCCTCCCCGTCGGGTGCGACCGGTCATGTGTTCGTCACCAGCACGCTTTCTCCTCAGCACACCCGCCTCTTGCACCGCCGCCTTTGTCACGTCCACTCTGCCACAGTAGAGAGCATGCTCCACACCCAACCGGCCAAGGGCCTTGATCCGGAGACCTTCCCTCTCCCATGCCCCACTGAGTGCATTGACTCTGCTCAGGGCAAGATGCACCGGTCCACGTACCCCCTCTCTTCCGCACGGGCGTCCGTCCCCCTTGACCTTGTCCACTCGGACGTCATGGGCCCTCTCCCCACTGAGTCCATCGGGGAGCATGGCCGTTATGTCCTCACTCTGACGGACGACTACTTCCGCTACCGTTGGGTCTTCTGCCTTCGGCAGAAGAGCGATGTCGCCCGGACCATTCAAGACTGGCTTGTCCTCGCAGAGCGCGAGTGTGGCCGCCCCCTGCGTTGCTTTCGCTCCGCTCGCGGTGGCAAGTTCATGGATGAGGCCACGACCTTTCTCGCCTCCCGCATAATTCGCCATGAGACGTCTGCGCCCTACACACCCGCCCAGAATGGCATCTCCGAGCGGTGGAACCGCACCATGGCCAACGCCGTCCGCACCGTGCGGGTCCAGTCAGGTCTCTCCGATGGATTCTACTTTGAGGCCATGGCCTACATGACCTGGGTCTGGAACAGGGTTCCTCACGGTCCCCTTCCCCTCCAGTCCACGCCCTATCAGCACTGGTGCGGTCGGCGCGCTGACCTCCGTCCGGCTCGCGTCTGGGGCTGCGTAGCCATTGTGTGGCTGCCCGCCCCACAGCAGGGTAGCAAGCTTGCCCCCAGCGGACGCCCCTACAACTTTCTCGGTGTGTCTCGTCAGTCCAAGGCCTGGCGCTTCATCGGATGGGACCCATCCCGACACTGGATCGTCGAGTCCCGCAATGCCCTCTTTTTTGAGGACCTGTTTCCCCGTGACCTCATCCGCTCTAGCTCGTCCGTGTCCCTCCCATCGCGTGGGGGAGTGGTGAGTCCGTCCTCCGTCCTGCCGCTTCCGGGTGACACATCACCCTGTCCCTCTGAGCCGGTAGCCCCGGTCGCGGCCGCTGGCCCCTCCGAGCCAGCTGACCCAGTCCCGTCTACTGTCCCCTCCGGGCCGACAGTCCCAGTCGCGTCCGCTGGTCCCTCCGGGCCGGCAGCCCCAGTCGCGTCCGCTAGTCCCTCCGGGCCGGCAGCCCCAGTCGCGTCCGCTGGTCCCTCCGGGCCGGTAGTCCCAGCCGCCTCCGATGGTCCCCCCGGGCGGACGTCTCCAGTCACGTCCACTGGCCCCTCCGGGCCAGCAGCCCCAGGCGCCTTCACTCGTCCCTCTAGGCCGGCATCCCTAGCTGCGCCCGTTGGCTCCCCTGGCCCAGCAGCGCCTATTGCGTCTACTGGCTCCTCCGGACCAGCAGCACCGTCCGCCTCCGTCGGCCCGTCGGACTCAGCACCATCCTCTGCCCGACCGCGCTACACACGTGGCCCAGGCGGCAGCCTCCGACCTCGGCCAACTGTGAGCGCGCAGACTGTCGTTCCCCGTTCCGTTGCACCTCGACCCCCTCTGGCTCAACGTGTTTCCTCCACTCCCATGGTCGTGAGTGGAGACCCTGGCACAAAGGCTCTCGGCCTGACCACTTCTGCCATTATCGCAGACCTTCACCCGGGCTCTGCATTGGGGTACGCCATGCTTCTTCACAAGCATCGGCATGTTGTCGTGGCCGCACTCGCACGCATCCCACCTGGAGCTCGTGATGCACTTGCCCTCTCAGAAGGTCCACAGCGCGCCCAGAGGACCCTTCCACCCTACGCGAGGCTCGAGCCTCCCCTGAGGCCGCACATTGGGATGCTGCCTGTGCCGAGGAGCTCGCCGCTATCCGACAGCACCACGTGTATGACCTCGTCCACCTCCGTCCAAGTCGGAATGCCATCGGTGCCAAGTGGGTCTTTCGGCGTAAGTGGAAGCCTGACGGATCCTTGGAAAAGTATAAGGCCCATCTCACAGCAAAGGGGTTTCCTCAGGTCCCTGGGATTGACTACGACCAGATCTTTGCCCCAGTTGGCCGGTTCTCCACTAGCCGGGCATTGTTCAGCCTAGTTGCCCAGCACGGGTGGGAGCTGCATCAGATGGACGTGAGCAACGCATTCCTCCATGGCTCACCGGAGGGTGAGGAGCTCTACATGACGCAGCCCCCAGGCTTTGACGATGGCACTGGGAGAGTTTGGCGACTGCGGAAGGCCCTCTATGGTCTGAAGCAGTCGCCTCGGTGCTAGAAACAGGAGATCTGCAGTATGCTTCTCCGTGGCGGCCTTCAGCGCAGCACCGCTGACCCCGCACTGTTCATCAGCCCGCGAGGTCAGACCTTCGCCGCGGTCCTGGTCTACATCGACGACCTCCTCATTGCGTCACTAGACGCGACAGCCATCCAGCACGTCAAGGACCTACTGCACGCTGCCTACCAGATGAAGGATCTCGGTTCTGCCCGAGTCTTCCTGGGCATGGAGCTCGAGCATGATCGCTCTCAGGGCGTTCTGCATGTCCACCAGGCTGCCTATGTGCAGACCCTGTCAGCCCGCTTCGCCGAGGACTTGCCCCTCGTGCCCAGGGCTTCCTCACCCATGTCACCCGATGGCCAGGTGAAGTTGAAGAGTCATGACCCAGCTGTTGTGGGGGAGCCAGTTGATGTGACCACGTATCTGCGGGTCATCGGGTCACTGATGTTCGTGGCGACGACGACGCGTCCAGACATCGCGTTCGCAGTTAACCTCCTGGCCCAGTTTTCTCAAGAGCGGCGTCACCTCCATTTTGAGGCCACGATCTGAGTACTGCGATATGTCGTCTCGACCCCTCGGCGAGGCCTCATGTTCCGCCGTCAGCCGTCCGTCGTTGCAGTGGGTTACACTGACAGCGACTGGGCCGGCAGTCCAGACGGTAAGAGTCGCACTAGCTGGATCTTTCTGGTCGGGGGCACAGCTGTGTCCTGGCGCAGCGGCAAGCAGGGGTGCATTGCACGCAGCACTGCTCAGGCTGAGTACGTGGCCCTTGGCTCAGGCGCGTGTGAGAGCGTGTGGTTGCGTCGTCTGTTGTCCGAGTTGCGTCAGTCTGTTGCATCCATCACCTTGCATTGTGACAATGAGAGTGCCATGGCCATTGCAGACAATGACGGTGTGCATCACACTCGCACAAAACACATCAATGTTGAGTATCACTATGTGCGTTCGTTGTTGCACGACGGCAGCATCAGCATCGTGTGGGTTGAGACAACAAGGCAGCTGGCTGACTTTCTCACCAAGGCACTGAAGCGGGACTCGTTTAAGAAGGCTATGAGTTCAGTCGGTGTGCATCCGTGACTTGCTTTCTTCGTCTCTACCTGCACTTCTGCATGTCCAGGGGGAGTCCGTGTGTTGACCGTGTCTCTGCCCACCCATGTGCACTGCGCCTGTGAGTCATGGGGGAGTGTTGGTTTTTTGTGCTCATTGTGCTCTGTTGTGTCCTCCCGGTTTGTGTACATTGGCGTGCAGATGACTGACGGCGAGACTCGACGCCGATCGGGTGTTGTCCGGTGGAGCCGACGCACGCTGAGGTTGTCTCGCGGTTCACTGGAGCCTCCTCTCTCCGGTGACGTGTTCAGCTCCATCGGCAGGCCTCCTCGGCGGTCGCACCGCCGGCAGTCACTGCCGCCGCAATCGCTGTCTGCATGCGCCCAACGCGTACTGTCATGCCTGCGTCGTCATGCACTGCCTAGGGTCCCAATTGCATGTTGCATGGCCCTGTTTGGCAGCATAAACCATCGTGGGCACTATCTGGGTTTAGGCTGCCATAACTCCTCACTACTATTTTTCTAGCAGATTCTAACCGCACGGCTGCGTTTGCAGCGTCGGTGTTATGGTATGGTCCAGTTTTCAGGCGAAACGGACGACGCCCGGGTTTTGGGCTGTCGGCTGCCTGGCAGGCCTCACCGAGAAAACCTGCCAGCCTGAACTGAGCTATTTTCTGATTGCCTGATGAACTGAGTAATGTTGGTTTTTTGTGCTCATTGTGCTCTGTTGTGTCCTCCCGGCTTGTGTACATCGGCGTGCAGATGACTGACGGCGAGACTCGACGCCGATGGAGTGTCGTCCGGTGGAGCCGACGCACGCTGAGGTCGTCTCGCGGTTCGCTGGAGCCTCCTCTCTCCGGCGACGTGTTCAGCTCCATCGGCAGGCCTCCTCGGCGGTCGCACCGCCGGCAGTCACT
>SZWC01012011.1:0-18748 GCA_023375785.1 Penium margaritaceum
CGCAGAGTTGCGGCCAAAACAGTGGTTTTGGGCCGGTTTTAGGACAGCTCTTGGACTGCCGCGTGCGACACCCGCCGTGCGCCGCGGCAGGTATTTATGCCCTGGACCTGTCAGTTGTCATTTCTCTTTGTATATGCTATATTGAAGCATTCTGACACTTTGACTTGTGTCTCCTAGCCAAACCCTTGCCGTTGTGTGTACGACCTGTGACTGTCGTCATCGTCTGACCAGGCACTGACGCCCGGTCAGCGGCCGTGTTCCTAGGAAGCTTCTACGCACTTTCTCATGGTATCAGAGTAGTGAGACAGTTCTCACTGAGGTGCGCAGCAGAGACGCAGTAGAGGAGCAGCAGTGAGAGTCACCGCTGCAGCAAACCTTCTGGGAGCTGTTGGAGACGGCCGGTCGCCGTCCGCGTACTCCACCCACCACGTGAGATCGCAGCTGCTGAGGCAGCAGCAGCGGCACGTACCGCCACGCAGGGGTGTGTGGCGGCTGTGGTGCGTGCAGCCGCCACTCCCCCACCGTCGCATCAGCAGAGCAGCAGCAGCAGAGGCGGCGGAGGCAGCAGCGCAGCAGCAGCGGCCGCCACAACAGCGTGGTAGCAGCGGCGGCAGCAGCAGCGCAGCAGTGGTGTCGGCAGCAGCGGCGCAGCAGCAGCAGCGGCACAGCAGCAGCAGCGGCAGTCGCGGCGGCAGCAGCAGCGCAGCAGTGGCAGCAGCAGCAGCGCGCGGCGGCGGCAGCCAGCAGCAGCGCACGGCGGCGGCAGCCAGCAGCAGCTGCAGCGCGCAGTAGCAGCGCACAGCAGCAGCCGCCGCGGGCAGCAGCAGCAGCAGCAGCGGAGCTGCCGCTGCCACCGCTGCACACGCAACTGCGCAGCTGCTGCTGCAGCTGACAGCACAGCTGCAGAAGCAACTGGGCGGAAGCTGATGCGCAGCTTCCGCGGAGCTGCCGCGCGCCACCGCGCAGCGACAGAACCGTGACAAGACAAAAAAATAAGGGGGGGGAGGAGGGGACGAGCTGAAATCAGCATTGTTGGTTGCTGACGTCATCAGGTCGTGCTGACGTCAGCAACCACTTGCTGATGTCAGCATTACACTTAGCCAAATTTTCAACCGAAAAGTCAAAAGTTGCCAGCGTTTCCACTCCCCGAGAAACGCAGATGGTTTTGAAATCTGGCAAACTTGACCTGTCGTCTCATAGTGAGCGGCGACATGAGTTCGCCCGACGACAAGGACAAGGGACCAGGTGATCCCTCCTCCTCTTCTTCAGGGGTATTGAGCCCTCGCTCGCAGGCCATTGAGGACCTGCGAAGCCAGCAAGAGGAGATGCGTCGTCTGTAGCGAGAGCAGACTGACACGATCCCCACGCTGACTGAGCTCCTGCGCGCTCAGTCCACGGCTCCTCCGCGGATTTCTGAGGGAGCTGCCGGCGTTGCGGCCTCCACCCAGCACTCAGCCCAGGTGCCCGTGACAGGTGCCCCGCCTGCTTCACCTCCTGGTGTGGTTTCCCCACCACATGCGGACCTCCTTCATGACGAGCCATTCATGCCAGGCTTCGAGGATGACTCCCAGGAGCGGGAGATTTGTCTTCTATAGGAGCGCCTCCGTCACCTGCAGACGGGTATCCGACCTCCACCCGTGTCCCCGATACAACCGTCACCTGACTTCCCCAGTGATCACCCCCTTCCAGGAGTTTTTCCCGTCACTCGCCCTCCTTAGCCTGCGGCTGCTCTCCCCTTGGAGCAGCAGCCAAAGGACTTTGAGGCACCACCTCCACGGTACATCAGCAAGGATGCATTTGACTGCTGGGAGATCCTGTTTCAGGTGTGGGCCACTTCTGAGGGAGTGTGGCCTTACTACCACAGCCCATACCAGTCTACAGATCTAGCACAGGTGCTGACAGCAGCCCGGGCCATGCGAGGGCTTCTCTACGCCATGCCACGCGAGACTGTCGTTGACTTCCGTCCCTTCCTCGGCGAGGCTGGCACAGGCACTGGAGCTGATCCTCGTGGAGGCTGGGATCTGGCGTTGTCCCTACTGGCCGCAGAGACGCACGCCACGTGTGTGTCACACATTCGTGCTTTCCACTCTCTCCGCCAAGGACCAGCGGAGCCTGCAATGGATTACTGGCAACGCGCCATGCGTATCTACACGCGTCTGGGGACCTCAGGGGGCACACAGCTGTGGGCGCTTCGGACGATCATGCTCGGAGTTCGCCTGGAGTACACCGACATATTCACACGGTACAGCGACGCTGCTCTCGAGCCTTTCTCTGCCACCCTGCAGCTGCTCCCTTGGGCCCATCAGCTTTTCCTCGAGGTGACGTCGGCCCGCGAGGCAGCAGTAGCACATCAGGAGACTTCCCTTGCTGCAGCAGTCCTCGCCTCACCACCATCTTCCCTCCTACAGTCACCCTCACCTTCCTCCATCACGACCTCATCTTCCTCCTCCTCTTCGACCCCGTCTACACCCACGCAGACGTAGGGCGTTGTAGCAGCTGCCCAGGGGAAGAAGAAGAATAGGAAGCGCGGATCGGGTCAGCAGCAGTCATCATCGAGTGGTAGCAGTGGCCATTCGATGCACTGCTACAACTGTGGAGGTGCCCATCGCTACACCGAGTGCCAGCAGCCGCTCGACTGGGAGCGCATCACTCGCGGACTCCAGGCTGCCCATGCTGCTCGCACCGCGTCTGGCACGTCGACCGCACACTCCTCTGGACGCGCGGCGACTACGACTGCAGCTGTTCCTGCATCCTCACCGGCGAGCAGCAGTGATCCAGACCCACGTGACCGCACCATCGCCGAGCTTCGTCATCTTCTGGCGCTTCGCTTTCAGGGAGGTGCGAGTGTGTTGTCATCGTCAAGTGGGTCACAGACTGCTTGTTCGTCCGTCCTCGTGACTCGTGATGACACGTGTGGGGGAGCACAGTCCGCATGTGATGATGATGGGCCTGACTGCACTGACTGGATTCATGAGTCTCACCTTCGTGATGTACGTCGTTCCTTCCCACTGACGGCTCAGCGTCCCTCTGATGCCGAGTGTTCCATTGCTCGTTGTACAGTGACATCCAGCAGTCGTGACTCCGGTGGCACTTGGATCATCGATTCCCCTGCCACCCACCACATGACATGTCGTCGTAGTGACTTTGTGGTACTTGGTCCTGTCACGACTGTCCGTTCTGTTCGTACAGGTTTTGGTCAGTCCTTACCGGTTCACGGTGTTGGGGTTGTATGCTTTGATGGTCCGTCTGGCCCCCTGTATCTTTCTAACGTGCTGTTTGTGCCTGATCTTGAGCTCAGTCTGTGCGTCTGTGCGTGCCTGCACTATGATGGGTCTCTCCGTTGAGCATATCGCTGATTCAGCGACTGTGAATGCTCTTGACACCCGTAGTATTGTCCTGCGTGCTTCAGTCGTAGATGATTCGTACTACATTGCTCGGCCATCCTCCCCTTGCTCTCCCTCCTCCTCTGGTCGCGTTTTTGTCATTGGTGTTCTATCCCCGGAACACCAGCGGTTGCTGCACCGACGTCTGTGTCACGTGGGCTCCGACACTGTGTCGAAGCTCATCCGGACACAGCCCGCTCTTGGTCTCAACGTGGCTTCTTTCGAGAAGCCACCAAAGACCGACTGTCTTTTTTGCACTCAGGGAAAGATGCACCGGTGCACTTACCCTGATTCGCGTTCCCGAGCGCTGAGGCCCCTCGAGTTGGTCCACTCGGACCTGCTCGGTGCTCTCCCGGTCGAGTCGCTGTCCGAGAGGGGCCGGTATGTTCTGACGCTGACTGATGACTTCACCCGGATGCGGTGGGTCTACAGTCTGTGTCAGAAGAGCGACGCCGCCCTTGCGGTTTGGCTCTGGCTCGTGATGGCTGAGCGTCAGTCTCGCCACACGCTACATACCTTTCGCTCGGATCGCGGCGGCGAGTTCCTCGGCGAGATGGACTCCTTCTTTTCTGAGCACGGCATTTTTCACCAGGTCTCCGCTCCTGCTACCCCACAGCAGAACGGTGTATCTGAGCGCTGGAACCGCACCATGGAGGATGCGGTCCGCGCCATGCGGTCCGAGTGTGGTCTCCCGGAGTCCTTCGCATTCGAGGGCTTTGCCTACATGACTTGGGTCTGGAACCGCCTCCCGCATGGTCCGCTTCCGGATCATGTTACACCGTACGAGCTCTGGTTTGGCCACCGTGCCGATCTTCGTCTCGCATGCGTCTGGGGATCCCTGGCCTCCGTATGGTACACCGAGGACCAGCAGGGGTCCAAGGTCTCCCCTCGGGGTCGCTTGTGTGCCTTCATCGGCATCTCCCCGCGGTCGAAGGCCTGGCGCTTTTGGGACCCCACTCGCCGTCGTGTCATTGAGTCCCGTGACGCACTGTTTTTTGAGTCACTCACATACCGTGATCTGACTTCGATCATAGCGCTCTCTGCAGCTCATGTCCCTTCCTGTGCGGGTCCTCGGCGGATGGGGGAGACCTCTTCGCCAGCGACCATTTCTCGCCACGCTGATGTGTCCACTCGAGTCCCCTCTCGATCTCCAGCACTTGATGATCCGGCTATTATTGCCGTTGGTCGAGAGATCCCGCCTGTCCAGCCTGCTTCGCACCCCACAGGTACCGCTGCTCCCACGCCTCCTCCTGCATCACCATCTGTGTCCACTGGCACCCCTGTTCCGGCGTCTGACCCAGCCCAGCCCACTCCTGTCTCTACGTCGGCTGACACTCCTGTCTCAGTGTCCGGGCCAGCCTTGCCCGTTGTCATCCCCAGCTCATTGTCCCCCACACACGCATCTCCACGCACGACATCTCCGACTGCCTCGTCTCAGCCCTCACCAGCTGTGGTCGTACCTATCCCTGTGGTCGTACCTATTCCTGAGCCTGAGGTGCGCCCCTCGACCTCCGGTTACTCCCGTGAGCCCGGTGGTCGCCTTCGACCACTGGATTCTGGAGCTCAGCGAGCGTCGGGTTCCGGACCCAGACGTTCCTCTCGCAGCATCGCGAGCGGTTATCCAGGCACAAAGGCCTTAGGCCTGAGTGTCCGCACTGAGCTTTCAGAGGTACACCCAGCGTGCCCCATAGGGCACGACCTGGTCACTCGCGAGTTCCATATCGCCTGTGACGCAGCAGCTGATCCTGTGGCCGTCAGGCCAGACACTGAGGCGTGTGCACTTGCCACGCAGAGTTCCCCCTCTATGGCGCCGGACCCGGGCACATTGAGGGAGGCTTTCTCATCGCAGGATGCTGATGCCTGGCGGACTGCTTGCGAGGATGAGCTTCGCGCTATCCGAGAGCACAGAGTCTACGAGCTGGTCGACCTTCCCCCTAGGAGGAAGGCGATTCAGGTCTAGTGGGTCTTTCGCATTAAAGTGAAGCCGGATGGCTCACTTGAACGCTACAAGGCCCGCTTGGTCGTCAAGGGGTTCTCTCAGATTGAGGGAGTTGATTACAGAAACACCTTTGCCCCTGTCGGCCGCATGACCTCAGCTCGAGCTCTGTTTGGTGTAGTAGCTGAGCATGACTGGGAACTACACCAGATGGATGTGAACAACGCATTCCTCCATGGCTCTTTGGATGAGGAGATCTACGTGGCTCAGCCACCAGGCTTTGAGGACGGTGACAAGGTCTGGCGCTTGCGCAAGTCCTTGTATGGCCTCAAGCAGTCTCCATGGTGTTGGAACCGGGAGATCACTGGCACCTTGACTCGCGGAGGATACGTACAGAGCGAGGCAGACCCCTCACTCTTCATCCTACCGACACCCAAGCGGTTTACCGCCATCCTGGTCTATGTTGATGACCTTCTGATCGCGTCTCCATCGCTGGAGGCCGTGAAGGAGGCCAAGGCTGTCCTGTAGACCGCCTACAGGATGAAGGACCTCGGTCCTGCATCGGTGTTTCTTGGTATGGAGATTGTGCGAGATCGCAGACATCGGACATTGTTGCTGCATCAGGCCCGATATGCACGAGTCGTGGGGGAGCGCTTTAGCGATCTCCTTGGTGCAGTGCCCACTGCTTCCACACCACTCACACATGATGGGCAGGATGCCCTGAAGGTGGATGACCCTACACAGCTGGGGGAGACAATGGACGTGACCTTGTACCTCCGTCTTATCGGATCTCTGATGTACCTGGCCACTACCACGCGTCCCGACATCGCGTTCGCCGTCAACCTCCTCGCTCAGTTCTCGCAGGCTCCACGTGCGAGAGCTCTTCACGCGGCTGTGCGAGTGGTACGGTACGTGGTCTCCACGTCGTATCTCGGACTCTCCTTTCGTGGGCAGTGTTCGTTGGTCCTTGACGGCTACACTGACAGCGACTGGGCTTGGAGTCCTGACGGGCGCAGTCGCACTGGCTACGTGTTTGTGCTCGTTGGTACCGCTTTGTCTTGGCGAAGCGGGAAGCAGGGCTGCATCGCACGTAGCTCGTCGGAGGCAAAGTATGTGGCTTTGGGGGTAGGGGCTGTTGAGGCAGTTTGGCTGCAGCACTTGTTTCTTGAGCTTGGGCAGTCAGTACCGGCCATTGTGCTGCGTTGCGACAACCAGAGTGCTCTCGCCATTGCGGAGAACTCTGGTGTTTTTCATGCTCGCACAAAGCACATTGCGGTTGAGCATCACTTCGTTCGTGATCTGGTGGAGCGACGCGTGATCTCCATCATGTGGGTTGGCATTGACTTGCAGCGAGCTGATTTCTTGACGAAGGCACTTGCCCGCGGAAAGTTCCTGGTGGCCATTCGTTCTGTTGGGCTTCGCCCCATGCATGACAGTGGCTGAGTGTGGGATGTACGTTGCTGTCTCATCTGTCTGTGTCACTCACTATGTGGTTGTACCAGTGCTGCACGCGTATGGACATGCGTACCATTGGGTCATGGGGGAGTGTTGTGCTTTGTGCCGTTCCTGTACAGTTTACTGTGACCACTCGGCCGTGTCCATACTCGTGCAGATCCCTGAGGCAGGCGGCCCTGGTGACACCGGCGGGACGACAGGCGGCGGACTACTCGTCTGGAGCTGACCGACCACTGTTCCAGAGCCCCAGATGTCACCGGGACTCCTTGCTGTGCCTTCTACGTCTTGCAGGCGCCTTTCGGCGGACTGGGCATGAGGCCCATTTGCATGTTTTTGCATTGTATACTCGCTTTCAGTCAATGGATGCATGCATGTGACCAGTCGCTGCGTCCGTCTTTTGATTCTGCACGTCTAGGTTTAGACGGCGTAGGATTCTGACATGGGTGCGCAGAGTTACGGCCAAAACAGTGGTTTTGGGCCAGTTTTAGGACAGCTCTTGGACTGCCGCGTGCGACACCCGCCGTGCGCCGCGGCAGGTATTTATGCCCTGGACCTGTCAGTTGTCATTTCTCTGTGCATATGCTATATTGAATCATTCTGACACTTTGGCTTGTGTCTCCTAGCCAAACCCTTGCCGTTGTGTGTACGACCTGTGACTGTCGTCACCGTCTGACCAGGCACTGACGCCCGGTCAGCGGCCGTGTTGCTAGGAAGCGTCTACGCACTTTCTCAGAAGTAAATTCTCATGGCAAACCTTCCATTTTGTGGTCCAGAGTGCAGGCAATTCTTTAGCCTCTTAAGAGATACAAACATAAAGACCTTTGCTCAATTACTATGTAAACCTATGCATGCTTTGCGTGCAACACCTGCCTCTTGTGTTTTTTTATTTTCCCCTGGTCGCAACCGACTGAGGCGGGGGGGGCTTCCTCAGCACCACAACTCGCCCGGGGGTTGAACCCGGCTCCCCTAAGTAGCAATTGTGGTGGAAATGGATAGAGATGGGGGTGCTTCCACCAAAGGGTGAAAATGGACGAGAGGCTCAACCTGCAGCGTGGTTCGTTTATTAGGAAATTGCATAGGCCAATGGGGCGAAAAAGTCTGCTTCAAAAGATTTCAGACGGATCTTGGCTTTTTTTGTACGACGGGACGAGAGTAAAGACGGGATCAGCCAGATGTGTTGCTATAGTGCTGAGGGGAAAGTTGCTATCAATTTCGGAGTTGGAGAGGAGTGAGGCTGGGCCCAACGTTCTTGCCAAATGAGATGCAAAAGTGAGGAGCAGATAACGGCCCATGCTGAAATTGTATTGCAAAGGTTCTAGTGGGCCAATTAGTAAGTCAATGGGTTCAAAGGGCAGGCCTGGGAAGAAGGCTTGGTAGAGACGAGTGAGTCTGAATGTAAATCCATGTAGCCTATTACAACTCAAGAAGCAATGTTCAATGGTTTCGTCCATCAAGCAGTATGGGAAAAGATCTCTCTTATCGGGGTTCATAAACCGAGTGCGGTGGGCCACTGGGATGGAGTGGAATAAGATGTGGTTGATAACGTCTTTAAAACGAATATTGAAGGGCAAGAACAATAGTCGTCTCCGGAGAGACAGCCAGTTAAAGGACCGATGCGGATGTTTTTCTGACCAGTTGATTTCGTACAATGGCCTAAGCTTATGGGTTGCTAGCAGTTTTTAGTACACTTTGAGAAGGGGGAGAGGGGGCGGGGGAATCAATGTGTTGGAACTTGAGGTCGCGTAGGTAAGCCAACAAAGACATGGTCATCGGTAACGAATATGGGGGTGAGAGCCTTATCCCTGGCCATGGACGGCCTGGCCCAGGGATGAGGACCAAGACGAAGGGATGGTAAGACTTGGTAGACACAAGAGGCGCTGGAGTTATCACTGGGGAGGTAGAAGATCATAGGATTGGGCATACCAGTCAAGTCTTGTATCGTGAAGTATTGTGTGAATTGGAGGGAACTGCAGCGAGAGGAACCCCCCAGGAGGATATGGGTCCAGGAGCTTGGTAATGATTGTAGTACCGCTTGGACAACTCTCTGCCTTGCAGCAGAAAATGGGGAGAGGGGTGGGGAGAAGAGGTCCCCAAGTGTGATGTTTTTACAAAGAAGCCAACGTTCGGCATTAGGTATCCCATAAGGACGGGAGTCTGGCTTACAAATGAAGCGATTGTATGCAACATATTTGCGGGAAAAGGTTTAGGCAATGAACGCCTTCTCATTGCCTAAACCTTTTACCTTTTTCTCGTGGACGCAACTTAGCACCGAGACTCGCCTGGATGTTCAACCCGGCCCTCCAGATATGTTATCTGGACTGGGATGGGATACTTTCCACCAGAGGATGAGGAAGTAATGCATCTATTCCTTTCTTATTAAATAAATAAATGTAGAGGCCAAGTGATAAAACAACAAAGATTTGGATGAAATATTTTACATTGTTTTAAACAAAGATTTGCCTTTTCTCGTGCACGTCCTTGAACATGAACAAAAAAAGCAAGAAATAGAGTTACATTAGTGAACTACAAGAGGCAAGAGTTTTTGGTGTTGTTCATTCAGACGGTTTTGACGGCCGTTCTTGTCGGGTATGATGAAAGTAGGCTTGCCAAATGACCATGCAGACAAAGCGCTCGGCATCTGCACGTCAGACTCGAACCTCGGCGCTTTGATACCAATTTAGCGGATTGGACGGAATCCTTGGCCAACTAGGCCCAAACCTCGGTGCTTGGGGGTCTCCGACCCTCAAGCCATCTCGTCCAACTGCCTAGAGGTTCATGACCCTCGTTCGATCCACATGGTACTGGTTGCGTTCTACATGATCATTGTATGCAACAGGCGGTGGTACCGCGAGAAGTCTGTCATAAGCCATGTTTGCTTGAGTTAAGAGTGGAATGGGTGCTTCGTACTTTGCCATGTGAGGACGAGCCCAGGTGTAGCGGGAGGGCCGGTTCGCCCCTCCCTCCTTGCTAAAGCGAGGGGTGGTTGTGCACCATCCCTCGCATCAGCGAGGGCTGGCCGGCGGCCAGCATTTTGCTGGCCGCCGGCCAGCTTGCTGCCGGCCGGCTGGACGGCCGGCGGCCGGCCAGCCGCCAGCCGCCGATCGCGGCCTCAGCCCGATCGGCGGCTGAGGGATCACGAGAGCCTCGAGGGCGAGGCCTCGTGGCCTCGTGCCCTCCCCCCCGCTCGCCCTCCTCGCAAGCGAGCCAGCGAGGACGAGGGAGGGGGACGAGGGACGAGAGGCGAGAGAAACTGGCGTGAAATCGCAAGCGTGCCTCGCACGCGACGATTTTTGCGTAAATCGAAGTTCGTTTGCGACGAACTTCGACATAAAATAACGAAATAACTCGTGCAAACACACGAGAAAAACCCCCCGGTTTGGGTCCCAAAACCAGGGGTAGGATTAAAAACAGAAATGGGCCTCCGGAGACTCAAAATATTCGAGTCTCCCTGCTCTGGGTTGTTGATGACGATTGCCCCTCACTCCTGCGAAGGGGGTTAACCCCTGACGCGGACTAAGAATGCCATTCTGCGAACTTCGACGACGACTTCAGAGAAGGAGCTGGAGACTCAACCCGTTACAGTTGTTCTCAAAGCCAGACGACCCCCGTGACCAAGAGTTCAACGGAAACGGTGGATACGACATATATAAAATGCCGCCGACAGCTGCAGGCACCAGTAAAAACGCCAGAAGGGACTACGATATCTACGCTTCACCATTTGGAGCGCCGTAAAGTGTGGTAGGAAGCTAGAGAAGAGCTCTATTTTTTAGGGCTTCTTCTCCACAGTCTCTTCTCCATCCTAGTGGGCTAGGGGAATAGTTTTGGGACGGGATAGGGAGTACCAACACCCAAAACCACATACTTTTATCCCTCTTCTCAAGGCTCCTTCCGCTCCTCTTCAACCAAAAATTGGGGCAGCGCCTTTCTCCAATACCAGAGACTCTCAGGGCCTGAGAAAAAAAAGAAAAATGAGAAAAGGATTACTTGGAGAATTTTTGGAGGCCTCCACATTGCCGTGGAGCACAGGAAAGGCGCCTCCAAGGGGGGGGCAAGGTGTGCCAAGAAGACACAAGAAGAGGCCAAGGAAGACCAAAAGACAAGAAGAAAAGTAGTATTTTACTTTTTGACCTTGTTCTTTCTTGTTTATCTAGGTTTTCTTAGCTTTCGTAGTGTCGTGAGCCACGGCTTAGGGTTTTGCTTACAAACCCACGACCTCGTGCCGACGTGGCGGCCTAGAAAAACAGAAACTTAATTTAAAATTGCCTCACCAATCGTGAGAGCAAGATTTTAGGAGGCGATATGTAGTGTACGGACCATTTTTAGGGTTAAAAATGGTCGTTAAATAATCATCGGGTGCTTCGGGGACTCGAGGCTCAAGTTTTGAGGAGCCAAAAGCCCGGAAAAATATTGGGCTAGAGTCTGGTTCGACTCTAGCCTAGAAAATAGTCCTTGGTCGGATTCGAGGCGAAAGGAGTGTCGCGATGGAGAATCCATCGCGTCACTCCTCCTCCACTCCTAGAATGACGCTAGGGTCCTGTTTCCAGCGTGGCAATGCCACGTGGAAGAAGTAGGATTAGGTTGCATGTTTACAAATATGCCCTATGACGACTACGTCCATTTGTGGCGCGGTTCGTCTCAGCCAAAATGGCTGAGGCGACCATTTGCTCACTCTCCTGAGACGACTATTCTGAGGGCCTACGTTTTGGTTCTGNAAGTTTCGAGGAGCCAAAAGCCCGGAAAAATATAATGGGCTAGAGTCTGGTTCGACTCTAGCCTAGAAAATAGTCCTTGGTCGGATTCGAGGCGAAAGGAGTGTCGCGATGGAAAATCCATCGCGTCACTCCTCCTCCACTCCTAGAATGACGCTAGGGTCCTGTTTCCAGCGTGGCAATGCCACGTGGAAGAAGTAGGATTAGGTTGCATGTTTACAAATATGCCCTATGACGACTATGTCCATTTGTGGCGCGGTTCGTCTCAGCCAAAATGGCTGAGGCGACCATTCGCTCACCCTCCTGAGACGACTATTCTGAGGGCCTACGTTTTGGCTCTACAGTAAGCTGCAAAACGGACGTTCCGTTACACAATTCCTCCTTTAAGTTGTGGGGTGATCCTCACAACGGTCTACACGTGCTAGTTGCACGGGCGACGAGATGGCAAGTGTCGAACTGTCCAAGACCAACAGGGGCAAGGTGGTGACGGCCTCACCACGAGCTCTTGGCGGACTCCAAACTTTGGGAGCCGCCACCGCGAGCACGCTTGCCAACCCAAAGGCAACCGTACCGCCAAAGGCAACCAAATCACCAAAGGAAACCGACGCCAACCTCGGAGATACCAAGAAGCATGTGGAGGCCTAAATGGTGCTCGACGAGCACGTCGACGCGCACGTGGGCGACCCCCACGCAACGGACG
The DNA here is from genome assembly GCA_023375785.1 of Penium margaritaceum. Taxonomy (NCBI): domain Eukaryota; kingdom Viridiplantae; phylum Streptophyta; class Zygnematophyceae; order Desmidiales; family Peniaceae; genus Penium; species Penium margaritaceum. Next base: position 12,184 of record SZWC01012011.1, read on the forward strand.
AGGTGATGGAGGAGGATCTCCCGGAGGGGGACCCCGACGAAGAGCACGATGCCGACGATGGCGAAGGTGACGAGGATCGCGACCATCGCCATCGTCGTGCGATGAACTCAAGTCGATTGCTTGAGAAGGGCAAGGCCCCCACCGTATCGCCTAAAGCTGCCAACGGCAGCAAGACTGCCAAGAGCAGCAAAGGCGCTGAAAGCAGCCACATGGGAAGTTCCCACGCGAACGAGTCGGACGACGTCGTTGCGAAGGCAATTCACGATGACCGTCGTAGGCTCGCGGAGTTTGCTGCTGAGGCGGCAGGCCGACTCAAGATCACCACCGACGGTGGAGATACGACATCTCTCAGAGGAATGGGGCGGATCCCCCTTCCTACGATGTGGCCGCAATGGGGCAGGGCATCGTCCACTCGAGCGTCGTCGTTGACGACAGTCTCCTCCGAAATGTGGGACTCCTTGGAGGCGTGTAAGCAAACCATACCCTCCTGTAGTGGGTAAGGGTGCGCGGACAACGCGAGGCACTAGAGGCTATCATCGATGCTCTGACGACATCAAAGCTCAAGTTTGCGTTCGCCAACCTGCTGGCGTGATCGCCAGCACGTTGGCGATCGGGTAGAGCATCACGGACCTCGATCGTGATCGCCAGCTACAGCGCTTGGCTGTCTATGAGGCAATCCGCCGATGCAACGACCACGACAAGAAGTTGCAGAGCGTGACCCACGTGCGGATGCAGCAACAAGCATACCGTGCCGCAACCGCGGATGCCACTGCCGGTGGCAGCGATGACTTGCCTACCTCGACGACTTCGGGACCGATCATGAACACGTCCTTCCTCCACGGTGTGGAGTTCTTCCGGAAGGGCGTGAATCTGACCGACTGGCTGAATTGCATAGATCATGTTCTACTTGTCCACAAGGCTCCACTTAGCCAGTGGGGCGACCTTGCCACGACGCAGCTTGAAGACAAACTCTTCAAGTATGTGGTCAAGGAGTGGAGTGCGCAGGAGCCGTATCTCGAGTGGCAGCCCATGCCGTGGGAATCCCTCTATGGGATCATGCGTAAGAAGTGCACCCAACGTGAGGAGGCGCAGCGCCCCTTCCACAAGATCAAGGACTTCAAGGAGCTGAGCAGCTTGCTCGAATCCTACTTGAGCGAGTTCACCGTACTCGTGGAGGAAGCCGAAAGCTTCACTGAGGGCGATGGGACTCAGAACTTCAAGTATCCAAGGCACAGGCTATTGGAGTACTTGCGTGATGGTCTCGCTAGCGAGAAGATGAAGGAAAAGACCACCACGATAGCCACTGACCAATCTTGGACAAGTTGGAGGGCGTTGCGCAACTACATGAGCGAAGTGTATTTGGCAAACCCTAAGCACTACTCTGATGCACGGCAAAACGCGTGGGCACAACAAGGACGCGACAAGCGCATGGACGCTGCAGGGGCTGGTGGGTTTGCTGGACAGCAAGGCGGGGTCAAGGGCAAGTAGCTCGCAAACCCTCCAGCCAAGAAGGCTGGTGGACACAAGGGCTCCAACAAGAAGCGCAGCCGCGAGAATGACGAGCTGTAGGCGGCACATGAGCATCGCAATGCAGCCTTCCGCGAAGGGCGCTGCCACAACTGCATGCAGCCGGGCCACTTTAGGGCTCAGTGCTCTGAGGCTGTTGGTGGTGGACAAGCGCACGCGGCGTTGGCTACAGCAGCAGCACCTCGTGGGGATGGTGCAACAACGTTACTGCCCCAACTTGCTGTCTAGTATTCCAGCTTGGTATCAGAGCCAGAGCATAACAACAGCAGCAGAAGACTGGCACACAGGTGCCAGACAACGCAGGCGGACCCCCATACGCGCCAGTGCAGGGGAAATGCTGCCGGATTTTTTCCGGCAGCATTGACCCGCCTGGTGGCGGAGTTAGATTTTCTCCCCAGCTAGTGGGCCAGGGGAAATGCTGCCAATTTTTTTTCGGCAGCACTGACCCCCACGCGTGACGCGAGGAGGTGAGTGGCAGGTCGCGTCCGATACCTGCGGGCGACAAAGCACGCTGCAATGTCGCCCAGGTGTAGTAAATGGCACCAACAAGCAGTAGGAACAGTCTGCAGCAGCGGTAGCCGCACGCAACGGCAGCCAGCAATGGCAGCAGTAGCTAGCAGCAACTGCGTGCAGCAGTAGCAGCAGCAGCCCGCAGCAACAACAGCCGGCAACAGCAAGGAGCAGCGGCATCCAGCAGCACCAGCCCGCAGCAGCAGTAACAACGCCAGCAAGTAGCAGTAGCAGCAGCAACGAGTAGTAGCGGCAACAAGCAGCAGCCAGCAACAGCAGCAGCAGCAAGCTACAACAGCCGCAACAGCAAGTCGCAGCACCAGCAAGCTGCAGCAGCAACAACAGCGAGCATCTGCCGGCAGCAACCAGTAGCGACTACTGTTGCTCGCAGCCCCCGGCTCACTGCAAGCGACGGGCTCTGGACAGCGAGCCCGCTGCTCGCAGCAAACAGCGAGCTCGTTGCTAGGTGCCCACAGCGAGCAGCGGAGCCCACTGTGACAGACGAACGAAAGAGAAAAAAAAAAGAGCAAAAGAAATCCCCCACCCCACCAGCTTCTCTACCGTGGCTGCAGCAGCTGCCATATCTGCTGCAGCAGCCACAGCAGCTACAGCAGCCCGTAGCAGCAATAGCAGCAGTTGTTGCTGCAACTGCAGCAGCAGCAGTAGTAGTAGTAGCAGCAGCAGCAGCAACAGTAACAGCAACAGCAGTAATAGCAGCAGCAGCACTAGCAATAGTAGCAGCAGCATCAGCATTAGTAGCTGCAACATCGGTCCAAACAACCGCCACTGTTGACGTCAACATCCCGCTGTTGATGTCACTACTGACGTCATCGACACCAAAAAGGGGGGAAGGGGGAAGAAATCCAAAGGGTGTGCAAGGAATCATTTACAATAGTTGCCCTGAAGATAATGCGGCAGCAGCTGCTGACGTCAGCTGTCCTAAGCTTACGTCACTACTGACATCAGCAACATAAAAAAAAAGGGGCACCAAACCATGGCTGGCAGCCCAAGTGGGGAGGGGTCCTCGACTATTGGGGGGACCCCCAGTCCCCCTTTCTTGCAACGGTTGCAGCAGCAGCAGCAGCAACTGCAATAGCAAATACAGCAGCAGCAGCAACAGCAACAGTAGCAGTAGCAGCAACCCTCTGGCGTCGTTGGCGGCAACCCTGACCCCTTGGCTTCTGTTTAGCAACAGCTTACCGCCTTGACGCAGCAGCTTGCAACGCTATAGCCATTGGCCTTCTAGACTGCCACCAGTGTGTTGCCACCATTCATCCCTCAAGAGCATGCCAGCCTTGGTGTGTCTGCTGCCACGCACAACGTAGTGCATCAGCAGACTCAGTGCCAGCGGCAGACGGTGACCTCCGACCTTGGCCCCACTATGGACGCCGGCTGTAGGCAGAAGGCCTTTGAGACTCCGCCGCCGCCGCTTCACGCCGGTGAGTAGTTCCGGAGCTGGGAGCTCAGCTTCCGGATCTGGGCGCAGGGTGAGGGACTGTGGGCATTCTATACCCTCCCGTATGACCCCACCTTGGCCGACTAGTTGTATGACGTTGGTCGTGTCATACGTGCTCTAGTCCTTGTCGCCCCTCCGGCTTCCCGCCTCGCCCTAGAGCCCTTCCTCGCGGCCTTCACCACTGGCGCCACCCGAGAACCTGCAGCCGTGTGGCACGTCCTCACTCGTCCCCATCACATGTCAAGCGAGGCTGAGACCAGCCGCCTGCTGCGGGAGTTCAACTCCCTGCACATGGGGGAGACCGAGACGGTCACTGCCTACTCGCAACGGACGGAGGACATCCTCAGCACCTCTGCCCCACCCCCTCTGGCCGCGCTCCTCACCATCAAGCGCAGTACCACCGCCGCATACGTGGACGTCTTCGTGCACTACTCTCACGACGTCCTCTCCACCATGGCGGCCCAGGGCACCCTCATGCCCTGGGCATACGAGCTCTTCCTCCGAATTGAGAAAACTCGTCTAAACTCCCAATTCTAGCGCATGAAGGCTTTGGCCTCCTCTACCATCGCCTCCGTGGCCGTTGCCTCCCCCGCCGCAGCTACCTCATCATCGTCGGGGAAGAAGAAGCGTCGGAACAAGGAGGGCAAGGGTCAGCAACAGCAGCAGGAGCAGCCCTCGACCGGGTCCAGCAGTGGCAGCCCGGTCTGCCACAACTGTGGCCAGCCCGGGCACGAGCGTACACGTGCCCTCTACCGACAGACGAGGCGCGCGTCATCGCCACCATGCGTCGCTAGCGGGAGCATCGTCTCGCCTCTACCACCGTAGCTGTTGCCGGCTCTGACGCCTCAGCCTCGTCCAGAGGCTCCACCACTCCGGTCGCTTCGCCAGTCCAGCCGACACCAACATCGCATCCCCACCATCCACAGCCGTCGGCGCTTCCGTTTCCTTCAACGACACAGTCCTACTCCTACCCGTGCGCCGGTGCCATCACTCCGCACTTAGTCTACACTCCCGGGCCATCCTCCCGTGAGCGCCAGCTGGAGCAGCTCATCGCCCTCCAGCTCGGCCTGCCTGGCCCTCCTCCCCAAGGAAGTGCGAGTTCCATCACCTCTTGCTCTCCTGCCCAGCCCTGCATGACTCAGACTGAGCTGTGGTCGTGTCCCGTTTCCTTGTCTTTCTCGTCATCTCCCATGGTCTCCTATACCCCTTTCTTTGACGACGTTACGTGGCTTGACGATTGGTCGTCTCGGTTTGCGCCTCCTTCCACTTCGTCCGCGTCCCTTGCTTGCTGTCATGTGACCGTTAGCGATCTAGCAAACCTGGTCCAAGACCCTGCTGAGACCTGGATCATCGACTCCGGGGCCACGCATCACATGATGGCCTCTCGTGAGGCCTTTAGTATGCTCGGTCCTGTAGGCAATGTATCCAATGTCCGGACGGGCTCCGGACAGGTGTTGCCTGTCCGTGGCGTGGGCGTCGTTCGTTTCCGTGGTCCTACAGGTGACGTCTTTCTGACCGATGTCCTCTTGGTCCTAGGTCTCGAGCTCAGCCTCTTGTCCGTCACTGTCCTTGACAGCATGAGCATGGATGTTGTGCACTTGCGAGGTGTTGGCACTGTGTCGTTGCATTTGTCTGGTCTTGTCGTACTGCACGCCACCGCCCGTGGCAACCTATGGCATATACCTCGCCTCTCCTAATCTCCTTCTGTCTCCTCCCCGTCGGCCGCCACAGGCCATGTGTTTTTCACCGACACTCTCTCTCCTCAGCACACCTGCCTCTTGCACCGCCGCCTTTGTCACGTCCACTCTGCCACCGTACACAACATGCTCCGCACCTAGCCGGGAAAGGGCCTTGACCCGGAGACTTTCCCTCTCCCGTGCCCCACCGAGTGCATTGATTGCGCTCAAGGGAAGATGTACCGGTCCACATACCCTTTGTCTTCCTCCCGTGCATCCGCCCCTTTTGACCTCGTCCATTTGGATGTCAGGGGCCCTCTCCCCACCGAGTCCATCAGCAAGCATGGCCGCTATGTCCTCATCCTCACTGACGGCTATTCTCGCTACCGTTGGGTCTTCTGCCTTCGACAGAAGAGCGATGTCGCCCGAGCCATCCAGGACTGGGTTTTCCTTGTGGAGCGCGAGTGTGGCCGCTCTCTTTGCCGCATTCCCTCCGATCGCAGTGGTGAATACATGGGTGAGACCACGACCTTTCTCGCCTCCCGCGGGATCCACTATGAGACGTCTGCACCCTACACGCCCGCCCAGAATGGTGTTTCCGAATGATGGAACCGTACCATGGCCGAAGTCGTTTGCACCAAGCGCGTCGAGTGTGAACCGAGGGACGTCCGGCGTGACGGTCACACGCCGAGCCCTTGGGATGAACCTCCCACCCTCGACCCCTTGGTGTGTAGGCCAACCCTTGAGATGTTGCACGACCCTCTCCTAGCAGCAAGGCCGCTGCTAGTGACCAAGGTTCCCGCCGTGCGACTCTCGCGGTGGCGTTTGCACCAAGGTGCACTGCGGAAGACTTGTAGGATCGAATGGACGTGTGTGAGGCAATGCTTGGAACACAAGGAGAGTTGGGCAAGGAATGAATCCTTTAGACTTGATAGACCAGTACAAGGTAATGTACAGAGTCTCTGGGTAAGATTGGCATGCCTAGAATATGTTATGTTCTGTGTATGCCCCTGGTCCAATCAGCGGAAGATTTAGACTGGGTATGCACTGCGCTTCTAGCGCAAGTCCCCCAGCGACATGCAAGAGAGGCTGAGAGAGACAAGGCATGCACTGCTCATCCTTGTGGAGTAAGTCCGTTTTGTCTACTCTTGGTAGTCTACCTGGTGCATGCTCCTGAGGACAACTTCCTACAGCCTAGTGGGTGAAGGCACCGTCTCCCAAGCAAGAGGTCCGGGGTCAAATCCCGCCAGGACCAAGATTTTCTTTGTGACTAAAAAGAGCCAAGGAAGCTTCCTAGAAGCCTCTAAGGTCCAAGGTGGATCAAGCGCCACTTGGCGGTCACAGAGGGTGCCATGTCATCAAAGCTGATGACACTGTCTAGGGTGGCCTTGGGGGG
>SZWC01012011.1:38505-75090 GCA_023375785.1 Penium margaritaceum
GAGGAGGAGGAGGAGGAGGAGGAGACGAAGCAGCAGCAGCAGCAGCAGGGGGAGGAGGAGGAGAGGAGGAAAGGCCGAGGAGCAGAGCGGGAGGCGGAGGGGAGGAGGAGAACGATGATGAGGAAGAGGTGGAAGGGCGAAGGTGGGGACGATTGGGAGGGAGAGAGACTGACGGCGTGAGGATCTCCCATCGGAACGGGGAGCCGTCAGTGAGGCAGGTGTAGATGACGGTGGAGGCGGTTGTGAGGGCCAGCAGAGAGAACACCACGCGCGCCACCACCACCGGCGTCACCACCACCGGCGTCACCGCCCCCATGGCTGTGAGCGATGAAAGGCTAACGTCAGGCGTTGCCTAGGAAGACGGAAGGGCAAAGGGGGTAGCCGTAAGGGAAAGAGTTCGACACAACGAGACAAGGCGAAGGAAGGTCCCGAGGTTGCTTCACTGCCACGGCGGACTTCCGACTTCCGAAAGAGCTGCTGCATGCACCGCTTGCTGTTCTGGACAAAAGCAATTGCAGTCGTGGTCTTTCCACGTGGATTTGACCACGGGACCCAAAGATGAACAGTGGCCCTCACAAGGGGAGGCGAGAAACCTCGACGAAAGGAAGTGCAACTCCTGCTCTTGGCCCACGTCGCCCCCTCTGCAGCCGACGTGTCACTCAGCGTTGTCGACGCCCGAATGCGACTGAAACTCGAACCAGGGCCCAAAACCGGAATCGATTTAATCTAGGGCAGTTCAAAGTCCTCATTCGTACCGGTGCTAAATCAACGGGCCCTTTTCGCTGACTGGTCAACCATAGGGCCCCGACGGCCAATCTCAACCACCGTGTTACGCCAATCGCAATGTAGGTGGTTCCATATTATGTCGAGCAGAACGTAGGTGATTCACAAGGATGAGGTGAAGCACAAGTTTCGAGTGTGTCGAGCACATATACACAACGCCGAGAATGAGAATGAGCCATAAGTCCGGTCATCGGCGTTCGAGCCTAACAACGCATGCGATGTTTCTCGGGAATGGTGGATTCGAGAACCTCCGTCGAGAATTTAGGGGGCTTCGAGAATATCTCGACGCTTCTTTATAAGAGTCGAGCGTCGTCGAGAAGTTGACCGAACGCTATGAAAACAGTGATATGGTTTGCTACTCTTTTGCTTGACCATTCTGAAAAGTGGTCCAAGTTGTCAAAAACTTCTGGAACGAGATACCAGAGGTTGGGGGCAGTTGGGCCAAAATGCCCTCGGCAGAACGGCGGAAAAATCCTGAAGTCGCCCCGGGGTGGGCCATGAATGCAAGAACATAAATGCCCACTCGCGAGTTTTAGAGACTCGTGAACTTCAGGGACGTAACATTTCCCCCCTTTTTAGCCGCGTCGTCCCAACGCGCTGGCAAACGTAGGCCGATGATGGCGATAGTAGTCGTCGATCAAATGATCAACATCTTAGAGGTTTTCGTAGGGCTCCCACCTGTTGTGCGTGTCTTCGTAGCCGTGCCACTTGAAAAGATATTCGGGCTTTTTTCTACGGCGTCGATGCCAGATGATATCTTCAATCACGTACTCCGTATCCCCGTCCAGAGGTGAAGGTGCGACGTCTCTGTCCACGAAATTCTAGCCGGGTTCCCGGTGGTATTTGAGTTTGTTGATGGGGAAGACAGGGTGGATCGCCATGTTGTGAGGGAGAGAAAGTCGAGCCACGACTGGGGTTTGCATTCCCTTGATCTCAAATAGTCACAACGAGCGGTGTTTGAGCTTTGCGAAGTCATGTACTCGAAGTTTTGATATTTGCCGAGCTGATGAGGACCCGATCACCATGCTGAACATGTCATCGCTGAGATGTCGGTCGGTTGCCAGTTTCACAACTGCTTATGTCTTCGCGAGGGTCTACCGTATTTCCTCCCATATGCCTGCGAAGTCCCACCAGTGGATGTCAACCGCGAGAATGTTACTCAGGCGCTGTAATCCAGTTGGTGTTGTTGTGGTTTGTGACGTTTGTGTCGACCTGTACAGTTTACTGTGACCACTCGGCCGTGTCCATATTCCTGCAGATCCCTGATGCAGACCTAAGTGGTACTGGTGCGTCATTTGGTGACGGACCACCAGCTTGGAGCTGACCGAAGACCGTTCCAGAGCTTTGGACGCTTCTGGGGACTTCCTGCAGTTTTTTCTACAGCACGCAGGACTTTATCGGTGGACTGGCCGTGGACCCGATTTGCATGTTTTGCATTGTGTGTCCACCGTTCGATGCTAAATGCATGCATGTAACCAGTCGTAGCGTCCGACTTGTGATTCTGCACGTCTAGGTTCAGACGGCGTAGCGTTCTGACATGTGTGCACAGAGTTACGGCCAAAACAGTGGGTTTGGGCCGGTTTCAGGACAGATCTTGCACTCCCGCGTGCGACACCCGTCGTGCGCCGCGGCAGGTACTTATGCCATGGACCTGTCATTTGTCATCTCTCTCTGCAAATGCTATTGAAGCATTCAGACACTTTGCCTTGTGTCCCCAAGCCAAACTCTTGCCGTTGCGTGCACGACCTCCGACTGTTGTCACCGTCTGATCAGGCACTCACGCCTGGTCAACGGGAGAGTTGCAAGGAAGCTTCTTTGCATCTTCTCATGGTATCATAACAGTGAGACAGTTCTCACTGAGCTGCGCAACAGAGACTCAGCAAAGCGGCAGCAGTGAGAGTCATCGCTGTAGCAGATCTACTGGGGCCTGTCGAAGACACCCGGTCGCCGTCGACGCAGCCCACACCCGTCACGTGAGAACGTGGCAGCGGCGTTTCCACCGTGCCAACAGCAGCATAGCAGCAGAGCAGCAGCAACAGCAACGGCAGCAGCAGCGCTCTGGCAACAGCTACAGCAGCGCGTGGCGGCTCCAGCAAGTGCAGCCGTCGTCCGCAGCCGTAGCGACGGCCGCGGCAGCAGCAGCAAGCAGCGGCAGCGGCGGCAGTAGCAGAACAGCCGCAGAGCAGCAGCAACAACAGCGGCACAACAGTAGCAGCGGCAGCCGCGGCGGCAGTAGGAGAGCAACAGCAGGCGCAGCAGCAGCAGCAGCAGCAGCAGCAGCGTCAGCGCCAGGCGGCGGCAGCGAGCAGCAGCCGCAGCGCGCAACAGCAGCAGCTGCAGTGCGCAGCCACTGCTGTGCACGCAGCCACGCAGCTGCTGCTGCAGCTCATACCACAGCTACAACAGCAGCTGAGCGGAAGCTGCTACGCAGTTTCTGCGTAGCTTCCGCGCAGCCGCCGCGGAGCGGCTGCACGCCCGCGCAGAATCGGAAAAAATAAAGGAGGGAAGGGAGTCGAGCTGACGTCAGCATTTTTGCATGCTGACATCATCAGGTTGTGCTGACTTCAGCATCCACCTACTGACATCAGCACCATACTTAGCCAAATTTTTGGCCGGACAATCAAAAATTGCCAGCGTCTCAACTCCTCAAGAAACGCTGACGCTTTTAAAATCGGACAAACTTGACATGTCGACCCATATTGAGAGGCGACATGGACTCGTCGGACAACAAGGAGAAGGCAACAGGTGATCCCTCCTCCTCCTCTTCTCGGGTCCTGAGCCCATGCTCGCAGGCCATTGAGGACCTGCGGAGCCAGCAGGTTGAGATGTGTCGCCTACATCAGGAGCAGACTGATGCCATCCGTGCGCTGACTGAGCTTCTGCGTGGCCAGTCCACAGTCCCACGGCAGGTTTGCAAGGGAGCTTCCAGCGTCGCAGTCTCTACACATCAGATGGCTCAGGCACCCGTTACAGGAGCTCGACCTGACCCACCACCTCTTGGCCTCGTGGATGATGAGCCATTCATGCCAGGCATGCCGGATGACTCCCCAGATCATGAGATTCGAGTTCTTCAGGAGCGCCTCCGTCAGCTGCAGACGGGCACCAGATCTCCTCGGATCCCTACGGTGCGATCGTCACCTGACTATCCCGGTGACTATCCCCTTCCAGGAGTCTTCCCCGTCTCTCGTCCTCCTCGGCCTGCGGTTGCTCTCCCCACGGAGCGGTAACCCAAGGACTTTGAGACACCACCTCCACGACACATCACTGAGGACGACTTCGACTGCTGGGAGATACTTTTTCAGGTCTGGGCTACTTCAGAGGGCATGTGGCCCTACTACCACAGCCCGTATCAGCCTACAGATCCAGCACAGGTGCTGGCAGCAGCCAGGGCAATGCGCGGACTCCTCTATGCCATGCCACGCGAGACCGTCGTCGACTTCCGCCTCTTCCTTGGAGAGCCCGGCACAGGCACGGGCGCCGACCCACGCGGGGGCTGGGATCTGGCCTTATCCTTGCTGGCTGCAGAGACGCACGCCACCCGTGCAGCACACATTCATGCCTTTCACTCTCTCCGTCAGGGGCCTACAGAGCCTGCAGCTGATTACTGGCAACGCGCCATGCGCATCTACACGTGCCTTGGGACCTCCGGAGGCACACAGCTCTGGACGTTCCGTACGATCATGCTCGGAGTTCGCCTTGAGTATACTGACATCTTCACACGGTACAGTGACGTTGTCCTTGAGCCCTTTTCAGCCACACTGCAGCTTCTCCTTTGGGTGCATCAGCTCTTCCTCCAGGTGACTTCAGCCCGCAAGGCAGCCGTGGCCCATTAGGAGACTTCCCTTACTGCAGCAGTCGTCGCATCACCACCATCATCCCTCCTGCACTCTCCTTCTTCATCCTCCATCACGTCCTTGTCTTCCTCCTCCTCTTCTGCCCCGCCCACACCCACTCAGACATAGGGTGTTGCAGCAGCAGCTCAGGGGAAGAAGAAGAAAGGGAAGCAGGGACCACGTCAGCAGCAATCACAGTAGCAGTCGCCCTCCAGTGGTAGCTGTGGCCGTACCGTTCACTGCTACAACTGCGAAGGCGCCCATCGCTACACCGAGTACAGGCAGCCGCTCGTCTGGGTGCGGATTACTCGTGGGCTCCAGGTTACACACACTCTACATTCCAGTACGTCATCCTCGCCATCCTCCGGACGCGCGGCGGCCACGACTGCAGCTGTTCCTCCTTCTCCATCGGCGAGTAGTAGCGATCCAAACCCATGCGACTGCACCATTGCCGAGCTCCGACACCTTTTGGCGCTCCGCTTTCAGGGAGGTGCGAGTATGTTATTACAACCAAGTGATTCACAGACTGTCGGTCCGTCTGCTCTTGTGGCTCGGGATGACTTGTGTGGGGGGGCACAGTCGGCATGTGATGATGATGGGCCTGACTGTACAGATTGGATTCATGAGTCTCACCTTTGTGCCCTTCGTGGTTTCTTCCCACCTGCTGTCCAGTGGCCGTCTGAGGCCGAGTGTTCCATTGCTCGTTGTACAGTAACGTCCTCCGGACGTGATTCAGGTGGCACTTGGATCATCGATTCAGGTGCCACTCATCACATGACGTGTCGTTGTAGTGACTTCGTTGTCCTCGGCCCTATTCCGTCTGTTTGTTCCGTCCGCACAGGCTCTGGTTAGTCCTTGCCAGTCTGGGGTGGTGGGGTCGTGCGTTTCGATGGTCCGTCTAGCCCCTTGACGAGGTGTTGTTTGTGCCTGACCTTGAGCTCAGTTTGCTTTCTATACGTGCTTGCACACTGATGGGACTCTCTGTGTAGCACACTGCCGAGTCCATGACTGTGACTACCATTGACACTCGCAGCGTGGTTCTGCGTGCCTCTGTTGTGGACGATCTGTACCATGTCTCCCGGACTTCTGCTCCTTGCTCCCCTGCCCTCTCAGCTCATGTTTTTGTCACTGGTATCCTGTCTCCTAAGCACCTGTGATTGCTTCATCGCCGTCTGTGTCATCTGGGCATTAACACTGTGTCGAAGCTCATTCGGACATAGCCCGCTCTCGGTCTTGATACGGCTTCTTTCGAGAAGCCGCCCAAGACCGACTGTCTCTTCTGCGCCCAGGGTAAAATGCATCACTGCACCTACCCTGACTCTCGTTCTCGCACACTTCGCCCTCTCGAGTTAGTCCATTCGGACCTTGTTGGTCCTCTTCCTGTCGAGTCTTTGTCTGATAGGGGCCGATACATCCTGACTCTGACTGATGATTTCACCCTGATGCGGTGGATCTACAGCCTACGCCAGAAGAGTGACGCCGCTCTTGCGGTTCACCTCTGGCTAGTGATGGCTAAACGTCAGTCCCGCCACACACTACACACCTTCCGCTCGGATCGTGGCGGCGAGTTTCTAGACAAGATGGATAGCTTCTTCGCTGAGCACGGGATTTTTCACCAGGTCTCCGCTCCTGCTACTCCTCAGCAAAACGTTGTGTATGAGTGTTGGAACCGCACCATGGAGGATGCGGTTTGCGCTATGCGGTCTGATTGTGGTCTCCCAGAGTCCTTCGCTTTTGAGGGCTTTGCCTACATGACTTGGGTCTGGAACCGCCTCCCGCACGGTCCCCTTCTGGACCACGTTACACCGTATGAGCTCTGGTTCGGCCACCGTACTGACCTTCGTCTCGCTCGCGTCTGGGGGTCCTTGGCTTCTGTGTGGTACATCGAGGACCAGCAGGGGTCCAAGGTCTCACCGCAGGGTCGCTTGTGTGCCTTTATAGTCATCTCCCCGCGATCAAAGGCCTGACGTTTTTAGGACCCTACCCGTCGTCACATTTTTTAGTCACGCGACGTGCTCTTCTTTGAGTCCCTCACCTACCGTGATCTGACGTCGATTACGTCGCTGTCTCTCATGCACATCCCTACGTGTGAGGTTTCTTGCCGGATGAGGGAGTCTTCGAATGCCAGCACCCCTCGCCAGGCTGATGTGTCCATTCGAGCTCCCTCCACTTCACGGTCTCCAACTCTTGATGACCCAGCGATCATCGCTGTCGGCCCAGAGACCTCTCTAGCACCACCGGATTCTACCCCGATTCCTTCGCCTCCCTCAGGTACCCATGATCCTACACCTGTGCGTACTCTTGTGTCCGCCGGCACTCCTGCCTCTGTGTGTGGCCCTGTCTCACCTGCCCCTACTATCACACAGAGTCCCGTGTCTCCCACACACGCATCTCCTTGCACGACATCACCAGCTCCCTTGCCTCAGCTCTCCCCGGCTGTGATTGTGCCCGTTCTTGAGCCTGAGGTGCGTCCCTCGAGCCCAGGTTACTCCCGTGAGCCTGGCGGCCGTCTTCGACCATTGGACTCCGGAGCTCAGCGAGCGTCTGGCCCTACACCCAGGCGCTCCACTCGCAGCGTTGCAAGTGGTGACCCCGGCACAAAGGCCCTAAGCCTGAGTGTCCACACTGAGCACACAGAGGTACACCCAGCGTGTCCCGTATGGCACGATCTCATCACTCGCGAGTTCCACATCGCTTGTGATGCAGCAGTCGATCTTGTGGTCAATAGACCTCGCACTGAGGCGTGCGCCCTTGCCACGCAGAGCTCTTCCTCTTTGGCGCCTGACCCGGGCACATTCAGGGAAGCTCTCTCATCACAGGATGCTGACGCTTGGCATGCTGCCTGCGAGGATGAGCTTCGCGCCATCCGAGAGCATGGAGTTTACGAGCTAGTCGACCTTCCACCTGGAAGGAAGGCTATTCAGGTCAAGTGGGTCCTTCGTAAGAAAGTGAAGCCAGATGGCTCACTGGAATGCCACAAGGCTCACTAGGATGTCAAGGGGTACTCTCAGATTGAGGGCATTGATTACACTGACACCTTTGCCCCTGTTGGCCGTATGACCTCAGCTCGAGCTCTGTTCGGTGTAGTGGCTCAACATGACTGTGAACTACACAGGATGGATGTGAACAATGCGTTCCTCCATGGCCCTCTGGATGAGGAGATCTACGTGGCTCAGCCACCAGGCTTTGAGGATGATGACAAGGTCTGGCGCTTGCGGAAATCCTTGTATGACCTCAAACATTCTCCTTGGTGTTGGAATCAGGAGATCACTGGCACCCTGACTCATGCAGGATATGTACAGAGCAAGGCAGAACCCTCTCTCTTCATCCGCCGGACGCTTGAGCGGTTCACCGCCATCTTGGTCTATGTCGACGACCTTCTGATCGCATCTTATTCATTGGAGCCCGTGAAGGAGGCCAAGGCCGTCCTCCAGGCTGTCTACAGGATGAAGGACCTTGGTCCTGCAGCGGTGTTTCTTGGCATGGAGATCGTACGAAACCGCAGGCGTCGTACTCTGCTACCGCACCAGGCCCGATACGCACATGTTGTGGGGGAGCGCTTCAGCGACCTCCTCGGCGCTGTACCCACGGCTTCCACACCTCTCACAATCGACGGGCAGGATGCCCTGAAGGTGGACGATCCCACACAGCTGAGGGAGACAGTGGATGTGACCTTGTACCTCCATCTCATCGGATCTCTGATGTACCTGGCCACTACCACACGTCCGGACATCGCATTTGCCGTCAACCTCCTTGCCCAGTTTTCGCAGGTTCCACGTGCTAGAGCCCTTCATGCGGCTGTGCGAGTGGTGCGGTACATGGTCCCCACACTGTACCTCGGACTTTGCTTTCGCCGGCAGTGCTCGGTGGTCCTTGACGGCTACACTGACAGCGACTGGGCCTGGAGCCCAGACGGACACAGTCGCACCGGTTACATGTTCCTGCTCGGTGGTACCGCTGTGTCCTGGCGTAGCGGGAAGCAGGGCTGTATTGCACGTAGCTCATCGGAGGCGGAGTATGTCGCTCTGGGTGCAGGTGCTGCTGAGGCAGTATGGCTGCAGCGCCTGTTCCTCGAGCTGGGTCAGTCAATACCCGCCATTATGCTTCATTGTAACAACCTGAGTGTTCTTGCCATTGCGGAGAACTCTGGTGTCTTCCATGCTTGCACGAAGCACATTGCAGTGGAGCATCACTTTGTGCGTGACCTGGTGGAGCGACATGTGATCTCCGTCATTTGGGTTGGCACTGACATGCAGCGTGCTGACTTCTTGACGAAGACACTAGCCTGCGCAAAGTTCCTCGTGGCCATTCGTTCTGTCATACTTTGCCCCTTGCCTGAGAATGGTTGAGTGTGGGGTGTTGTGGTAGCCGTTCGTTTCGTTGTTGCACACGTTGTTGTACTCGTTTCAGTGCTGCACGTGTATGGACATGTGTACCATCGGGTCATGGGGGAGTGTTGTGATTTGTGACATTTCTGTCGACCTGTACAGTTTACTGTGACCACTCGGTCGTGTCCATGTTTGTGCAGATCCCTGATGTGGACCCTGCTGGTACAGGTGCGTCATCTGGTGGCGGACCACCAGCTTGGAGCTGACCGACGACCGTTCGAGAGCTCTGGACGCTTCCGGGGACTTCCTGTAGCTTTTTCTGTAGCTGCAGGACTATATCGGTGGACTGGCCGTGGGCCCGACTTGCATGTTTTGCATTATGTGTCCACCGTTCAATACCGGATGCATGCATGTGACCAGTCGTAGCGTTCGGCTTGTGATTCTGCACGTCTAGGTTCAGACGGCGGAGCGTTCTGACATGTGTGCGCAGAGTTACGGCCGAAACAGTGGTTTTGAGCCGGTTTTAGGACAGATCTTGCACTGCCGCATGCAACACCCGCCGTGCGCCGCGGCAGGTACTTATGCCATGGACCTGTCATTTGTTATCTCTCTCTGCAAATGCTATTGAAGCATTCAGACACTTTGCCTTGTGTCCCCTAGCCAAACTCTTGCCGTTGCATGCACGACCTCTGACTGTCGTCACCGTCTGATCAGGCACTGACGCCTGGTCAACGAGAGTGTTGCTAGGAAGCTTCTTTGCATCTTCTCAGGTGTGGCGGGAAGTTTGTCGTATATCACCTCAAAAGGTATTCTACCTGTTGCGATGGAAGTTGTGGAGTTGTATGTGAGTTCGACGGTCGGCAACTTTGCTGCCCAACCAATTCCGTGTGGCTCGCATAAACTTCGGAGAAGTTGTTTGAGCGTCTACTTGGTTCGATGATTTTTTCCGTTGATTTGACGATGGAATGTTGTTAATAGCTACATCTGATTGTCATAGCGTGTCATCATTTTGCGCCAAAAGCGACTAGTGAAGCGGCCGTCTCTGTTGTTGGTGATGGTGCATGGCACTCTGTGCAGTCGCACGTTCTGATTTAGAAGCAACCGAGTAGTTCCTTCTACGGTGACGGTGGTCGTCGTCAGGATGAAGTGTGACATATAATAAAAATCTTTCCACCACGACGAGGATGGCGTCATACCCCTCGGGAGTGGCGTGCAGTCCCATCACGAAGACCATGCTCATGTCGGCCCATGGCTAGTCGGAACGGGTAGGGGTTGAAGTAGACCCGGTGGCCTCGACGACGAGATCTTTGCCTTTGACAGGTGTCAAATGACTTGTAAAAGGCCACCACGCAGGTCTGCGTCTTGTTCCACCAATAGTTTTTTCCCCGCTTCTTGAGTGTCTCGTCCTCGCCGAAGTGCCCACTTGGACAGGTGTCGTGGTACTCTTCCAATAGCATTTGCCGTAGTTCCTCATTCGGAGGAACGAAGACATGACGAGTGAATCGATGTCGCCTGTAGGGATCGTCAAACCAAAACTTCATCTTGTCGTACCCGCCGAACTCCTCGTAACCTTTCGCGAACAGCCTTGTGAGGTACGGGTCTTGTTCAACGAGCAACGTGCTGATCTCAGCCATTATATCTGGTGGTCGACTTAGAGAATTTGCTAGATCTATTTTTCTAGACCGGTACTCGATGTCATAGTTGAAGTTAGACTCAAGGAACTCAATCCATCCAGTTTGTTGACGGCTTAGATTTGGCTGGGTCTTGAGATATTGCATGGCGTGATGGTCGGTGCGGATGATGCATCGTTGGTATTCCAGATAGCATCGCCATGTTTGGAACACGTGCATGACTACGAGCATCTCCTTTTTGTGCACCACGTAGATCAGTTCCGGGCCGCATAGTTTTCTTGACATGCATGAAACCGGTTGTTCCCCACCGCCGTTGTCTTGGAGGAGAGCAACCCTGATGGCTCAATCGGACGGATCGGTGGCCATGATGTTATCCACCGTCGGATTTGCCAAACGTAAGGATGGCGCCAAGGTCAAAGCATTTCTTGAAGAGTTAAACGCATGTTGTTTGGTGCCCCCAAATTCTACTCGGTGGTTATGTAGGTGAGATCAGAGAGAGGCGCTGACACCCGGGCATAGTCCTGTGTGAATTGACGGGATTAGTTGCAGAAGCCCAAGAGTACCTGGACATCCAGAATATTTGTGGGCGTCAATCAATTAGGAACTGCAACCACCTTTTTAAGGTTCATTGTGATCCGTCAGCCGTTGATGATATGGCCCAAAAACTCGATCGAAGGGCGATAGAAGATGCACTCCGAGAGTCTTCTGAAAAAGAATTGCCTTTGTAAAACTTCGAGAACTTTTCGGAGATGTCCATTGTGTTCCTCTGAGATACAGCTGTACACTACGATATTGTCAAGATATACGACAACAAAGTCATCGAGGTACGGGTGAAAAATATTGTTCATCGCAGTCTTAAATCATGTGAGGGCATTTGTGAGTCCCAATGGCATGACCATGAACTCAACGTGCCTGTATCTAGTGTGTGTTGAGATGTGTGATTACTGCGCTAGTGTCAACCTCTGATGTGGTGAAGACAGCGCTGCATCCGGAGTGGTGTACGGAAAGGTACAAATTTTACAGTGAATTTTTGGGTCCACGTCTAGTGGAAATTCTCTACTGTACAGGCCAGATGAATTCTGGCAGCCAGCCTTACAGCAGCATAAAGGGCCTGGTGTATAGTTTAGTGTGTTGGCATGCGCAAGATGGTTACACATGCCTCTAGTTAGCTTTAGCAGGGAGGAGAGCTACCTACTACACAGCACTGCAAAGCTCTCCTAGTCCTCTGGTTGACTGGAAAAGACTCATGCACCCTTGCCATAAGGTCCACACTGCATCATCATCACCATGCATGGAGCCTCGGCTCTTCAGTCTACATATGCCAATCTGGTAAAAGAATCAGGAGGCTCCTGATCGATGTTTCAGATGTAGCAGTGTGACAAGATCAACAGTCATCAGAGGAAAACCTGAAGAGAAAGTTATCTCTTTGTGAAGCTTCACTTGAAGACCTGACAAAACTTCCTCAAGGAGGAAGCTTCTCCCTAGGACAACAGGGATGCTAGCAACAACTCTAAACTAGAGGAAGCTTCTTCTGGAAGGAAGCTTCCCCAAGAGGCAATTGACCAAAACCACGTGAAGGAAGCTTCTCCTTCGGGTCATCAACTTGCCGTGTCCACAGGTACAAAAGGCGAAGCTCCTCTCAGTTCAAATCTATCTCAGCACTCTACAAGCACTAAGCTTTGCTCAAGCCTCTGACTCTGGAGCCCAGACCAAGACTCTGTTGGAGATCTCTCCAGTGCCCCTAAAAGCCTGGCAAGACCTGCCAGCCTGGTTGGAGGTTGCCCTGGAGGCCAACCCCAACATGGAGACTCCGCCAAGACCCTTGCCTCGACGGCCCACAAGGCCTAGCAAGGCATTGCCCCTCAGTTGGCCACGAACTGTTCTAGGCTAGCTTGCCTAGGATTTCATGTACAAGAGTTGTCCTATGTACTGATCAAGACTCGATTTTTCCCATCCAAGATTTCCAATTCTTTCTCCTGCGATTATACATGCTGCATTGCTGATTACCCAAAGATCCTACTTCCAAGGGTCCTAGCCCTTGCTCCCTGTCTCACAAAATCAACATGGTATCAGAGCCCTACGTGGTGCTCTCAGTAGTTTGTAGCAGTAGAAGCAGCAGACTACGTTGGTGGTGGACACGTTCTCCACCAGCCCTATACAAGTGCTGAGCCAAAGGCAGAGGTGACGCTGATTCACGCGCGTGAGCGGCGTTCCACCTGCGCAGAAGTACAAGAAACATGGAAGAGGAGAACACTCAGTCAGCTTGTCCTGCACTTGATGATCAATCACTTATGCATGGCATGCACACGGGCCAAGAGCAGGGGTGTCATGTCGCACACCATGCACAATGCCAAGCTGAATAAGCGCAATGCTTGGCCAAGGAAGCGCAACGTATGGCGCAGCAAGAAGCCCGCAGCATGCCAAGCTGTGGAGCAAGAGAGGGAGGTGCTAAGGCAGCAGATTTTTGCTCAAGAACTCCTTCGTCAACAGGAGCAGCTGACCCATGGAGCTCAAGCATCGCAGACGCACCAACTACAACAGTCACATGTGGCTCAAGCAGCCCAAATTGCACAACTTTAGCAATAGCCGGCATGGGCTTAGCAACAACAGCTTCAACAGCAATAGCTTCAGATTCAGCACCAACAATTGTAGAAGATGCAGTGGCAACAGGGTTCACAAGCATCATCTGCACATCTGCCTCTAGTAAGCCCTTCCCCAGTCTTGCAACCAGCCATGTCTCCACAAGTGCAGCTGGGATTAGCACCACAAGGAGGCATGTCACAACCGTTTGTGACTCAATAACCACAACCTGCACCGATAGTGCCACCCGTGGCACACTGCCAGTCAAGGCACCAAGAACCAGGGCCACGATCACTTGCCGCATATCCAGCACCAGTTCATGCAAGAGCAACACTACCATTACATGGGTCGCAGCCTGTGGCACAAGATTTTGTACCACTCCCACATGCGGTGGCACAAGGCAAGGCGTATAAAGATCTGGAGGATGGTGTGTCTCAAGTAGCAGCGTCACTACATCTACACAAGATCAAGATTGACAAATTCGATGGCGAGAACTTCCTGCACTAAGCGCACAAGTTCAAACAAGTTACCAAGATTCACGGTTTCTGGAAGTTCTCCAACGGCTACTACACACCTCCGCCTCGAGGGTCGCTATCAAGTGTGGTGGTAGAATTCAGATTCTTTACCCAAGCTTCTTTCATGGTGCTAGACGACCATTTGACTCCTCGCATCGAGCAGGCCATACAGATGTACGAGGAGACTGCTGAGCCAGCTTGCCTTGCCTGCTCCTACCTACTAAGGACCTATATGTCCGGCGACTCAACCTTCAAATCCCACCTCCTAACCAAACTGTCACACATCAACCACAACGGCTTTGGCAACATCGAGTCCTACATCACCAAAGCGAAATCACTTTGCAATCAGCTCGTAGTGACAGACGCTCCGGTCTTGGAGCCTTTGTTTGTGATCTTTCTCCTGAACAAACTCACAGGGGATTGGGATGATGTGAGGAAGGCACTGAAATTCAAGCATGAATTGAGGCTCACAAAAGCATACGTCAACAAGATGCTTCTGAAAGAGGAACACAACCAACAACTGACAAGAGAGAAGGAAATAATCCTCAGCAATGCGACTTACCAAGGTGTGAGTGCTGGAATATCCATTGATCAGCCCTCATGGAACAGCCAGCCCACGAGGAACTCCACGTCCACCCAGTTGTCCACTCACTCTGGACCAAACGCCAGCATCCATAATGCGTGCGGCCAGAATTCAGGGTCACGTCCTGCAATCCAATGCCAATATTGCAAGAAGGTTGGGCACATGAAAAGAGATTGTAGAAAGAGGGTGTGTAAAAAAAAAAAAGCACGACAATAGTCATCTTTCAAAGCAAAGCCATGAGGGGAAAATTAGGAGAAGAAGGAAGCCGAGAGCAAAGAGAAGTAGTAAGTGAAAGGTGAGAACAAAGAGGCCAAGAAGCAGGATGGAGGCAAAGGAAAGCAGTTTGACCACACAGGTTCGGTCTTCCAGCTCTCAGCCAAACAGAGTGATGAGCTGGTCCGCTCCACCTATGTGTGGTACCTTGACAGTGGGTGCACTTCACACATCACCCATGACAAGGCCTGCCTTCACGAGCTAGCACCCTGCTCCAAAGGCTTCATCACAGTGACCAACAAGTGACAAGTGCCTGTTTTAGGCGAATGAAAAATGACAGTGACTGGGTACAACGGTACCCAGGTCAAGTTTGGGGACTTGTTGTACATACCTGAGATCGCGGTAAACCTCCTCTCACTTGGGTAGCTGATGAATAGGGATGCGCGGATTGTTAGCAACAGAAATCACGTCACCTTGAAGAGCCGTGAAGGCGAGACCTTCGCCGAAGGTCGTCTTCCACACGGCATAATAGAGCTGGAATTTACAGCACCAGCTCCAACGGTAGGGCCAGATACGCCCTTCGCAACAGCAAGTCCCCACCAGGTGACTGGAGCACACATTGGTTTGTGGCACAAACAACTTGGACACATCAGCAAGTAGACCGTACAGACGATGCACAAGAACGAGCAAGTCAACGGTCTTAGTATCAAGAATAACGGCAGCCAAGATGCAGCAAATCCCTTGTGAAGATTTCATGCGCGCCAAACTGCCACGACAGATAATTCATGTGGCTATAAAGTGCGACGTCACCCAGAAGTTGAAGCTCGTCCACACGGACATGTTTGGACCTGTACCAACGGCCACAATCTACAAAGGGCTTGAAGTGGCTCGCAATGGCCGCAAGGCAAGGCAACAAGAAACTATAGATTGTACGCTCTAATGGTGCTGGCAAGTACACTCTTGCAGAATTTGCAACTGTGCTAGAGGATCTCCGCCTCGTGCAGCAGCTCACAATGCCATACACACCATAACAGAATGGCAAAGTAGAGAGCAAACCGCACGATGCAAGAGACGCTAAAGTCGATATTGCTTGTTGCGCAGCTTGACAACCCGTGGTGGCCATTTGCACTACAACAAGTAGTGTGGGTACGCAACTGCATACCACACATGTCACTACCAGGAATGACACCATTCCAGGCGTGGCATGATGACAAGCCTGAAATCTCCATGCTACGCACCTTCAGGTGTGAGACACTACTTCATGTCCCAAAGGAACGTCGGCGCAAGCTAGCGGATAAAGCTACATATGGTGTTTTCCTCGGTCAAAGCCATAACATGAAGGGGTGGAAGTTATACGATGTGGACTTCCATTGCATCGTCACCAGAAGAGATGCAATCGTTGTTTAGGACCTGACATAATCCGTCTAAGCAATCAAGTGAGCCTGCTCTACTCTAGAATTTCTACGACTCCTATGTGGAGACGCTTGAGGAGGGAAAAGCAGAAATTATGCCACTCACCCTTCGTGATTTGGATAAGGTGGATGAGCAGCCGATGGTCCTGGGTGTGGCCCTCGCTGCTCGCAAGGACGAACACATCACCACTGAGCATGAGGTGCTTGTAGTACCCCATGACAAAACGAAGACTGTGAGTGTGCAAGATGGTGCACATCTAGCACTAGTTCATGCAAGAGCAGCACTACCATTACACGGGTCACAACCTGCGGCACACGATTTTATGCCACTCCCACATGCAGTGGCACAAAGCAAGGCGTATAAAGATCTGGAGAATGGTGTGTCTCAAGTAGTAGCGTCACAACATCTACACAAGATCAAGATTGACATATTCGATGGCGAGAACTTCCCGCACTTAGTGCACAAGTTCAAACAAGTTACCGTGATTCACGATTTCTGGAAGTTCTACAACGGTTACTACACACCTCCACCTTGAGGGTCGCTGTCAAGTGTGGTGGTAGAATTCACATTCTTTAACCAAGCTTCTTTCATGGTGCTAGATGGCCATCTGACTCCTCGCATCCAGAAGGCCGTACAGATGTACGAGGAGACTGCTGAGCCAGCTTGCCTTGCCTGCTCCTACCTACTAAGGACCTATATGTCCGGCGACTCAACCTTCAAATCCCACCTCCTAACCGGACTGTCACACATCAACCTCAACGGCTTTGACAACATCGAGTCCTACATCACCAAAGTGAAATCACTTTGCAATCAGCTCGTAGTGACAGACGCTCCGGTCTCGAAGCCTTTGTTCGTGATCTTTCACCTGAACAAACTCACAGGGGATTGGGATGATATGAGGAAGGTACTGAAATTCAAGCATGAATTGAAGCTCACAAAAGCATACGTCAACAAGATGCTTCTGACAGAGAAACGCAACCAACAACTGACAAGAGAGAAGGAAAGAATCCTCAGCAATGCGACTTACCAAGGTGTGAGTGCTGTAATATCCACTGCTCAGCCCTCGTGGAACAGCCAGCCCATGAGGAACTCCACCTCCACCCAGTTGTCCACTCACTCTGAACCAAACGCCAGCATCCATAATGCGTGCGGCCAGAATGCGGGGTCACGTCCTGCAATTGAATACCAATATTGCAAGAAGGTTGGGCACATGAAACGAGAATGTGGCAGAAACAACAAGCACGACAAAAGGCATCTTTCAAAGCAAAGCCATCAGGGAAAAGTAGGAGAAGAAGGAAGCCGAGAGCAAAGAGAAGTAGTAAGTGAAAGGTGAGAACAAAGAGGCAAAGAAGCAGGATGGAGGCAAAGGAAAGCAGTTTGACTACACAGGTTTGGTCTTCCAGCTCTCAGCCAAACAGAGTGATGAGCTGGTCCGCTCCACCTATGTGTGGTACCTTGACAGTGGGTGCACTTCATACATCACCCATGACAAGGCCTGCCTTCACGAGCTAGCACCCTGCTCAAAAGGCTTCATCACGATGACCAACAAGCGACAAGTGCTTGTTTTAGGCGAAGGAAAAATAACAGTGACTAGGTACAATGGTACCCAGGTCAAATTTGGGGACGTGTTGTACATACGTGAGATCGCTGTAAACCTCCTCTCACTCAGGTAGTTGATGAAAATGGGATGCACGGATCGTTAGCAATGGACAACATGTCACCTTGAAGAGCCGTGAAGGCGAGACCTTCCCCGAAGGTTGTCGTCCACACGGCATAATAGAGCTGGACTTTACAGCACCAGCTCCAACGATAAGGCCAGATACGCCCTTCGCAACAGAAAGTCCCCACCAGGTGGCTGGCGCACACATCGGTCTGTGGCACAAACGACTTGGACACATCAGCAACTAGACCGTACAGACAATGCACAAGAACGAGCAAGTCAACGGTCTTCGTATCAAGAATAACAGCAGCCAAGATGCAGCAAATCCTTGTGAAGATTGTGTGCGTGCCAAACTGCCACGACAGATAATTCATGTGGCTATGAAGTGCGACGTCACCCAGAAGTTGAAGCTCGTCTACACGGACATATTTGGACCTGTACCAACGGCGACAATCTACAGAGGGCTTGAAGTGGCTCGCAATGGCCGAAAGACAAAGCAACAAGAAAATATAGGTTATACGCTCTAATGGTGCTGACGAGTACACTCTTACCGAATTTGCAACTCTACTATAGGATCTCGGTATCGTGTAGCAACTCACAATGCCATACACACCATAACAAAATGGCAAAGTAGAGAGAAAACTGCACAATGCAAGAGAGGCTAAAGTCGATGTTGCTTGGTGTGCAGCTTGACAACCCGTGGTGGCCGTTTGCATTACGGCAAGCAGTGTGGGTATGCAACTGCATACCACACATGTCACTATCAGGCATGACATCATTCCAGGCGTGGCATGATGACAAGCCTGAAATCTCCATGCTACGCACCTTCATGTATGAGACACTGCTTCATGTCCCAAAGGAACGTCGGCACAAGCTAGCGGAGAAAGCTACATATGGTGTTTTCCTCCGTCAAAGCCATAACATGAAGGGGTGGGAGTTATACGATGTGGATTTCCATCGCATTGTCAGCAGCAGAGATGCAATATTTTTGTAGAACCTGACATAATCTGTCCGGGAGGCTAAGCAATCAAGTGAGCCTACTCTAATCTAGACTTTCTACGACTCCTGTGTGGAGACGCTTGAGGAGGGAAAAGCAAAAATTGTGCCACTCACCCTTCGTGATTTGGATAAGGCGGATCAGCAGCCGATGGTCCTGGCTGTGGCCCTCGACGCTCGCAAGGACGAACACATCAGCACCGATCATGAGGTGCTCGTAGTATCCCATGACAAAACGAAGACCGTGAACGTGCAAGATGGTGCACATCCAACGGGTAAACCTCATGATGGAGCTGTAGGGTATCTAGGGTACCTCACGCGTCTCCTGCAACAACAGTTGCAACAAGAAGAAGGGCATGAGAACCAGAACACCAACATGACAATCACTGCGTGTTCAATCTACAAGGAAGCAAATGACTTCCTTACCAATTTTACAACAACACACCTCGCGGTTCTCATCTCAGCACGCAAGCTGCCGCGTGAGCCAAGAACGCTTAGAGAAGCCCTGCAAGGTGAGCATGCTGCGGAATGGAAAGCAGCACTTGACGCAGAGTATCAAAGTCTCATGTTTCAAGGGACTTGGGAGCTCACAGAGCTTCTATCCGGCTCTCGTCCAGTGTGAGTGACATGAGTATTACGCGTTAAGACAAAAGCTGATGGGAGTATTTACAAGTTCAAGGCTTGCCTCATGGCAAAAGGGTTCATGTAAGTTGAGGGACGAGATTTTTTTGAGACGTATGCTCTTATGAGCCACTACACCACCGCTTGCATCATACTAGTAGTTGGAGCAATGATGGACTACGCGGTGCAGCAATTTGACGTCAAGAATGCATTTCTGCACGGCGAAATGGATACGACCGTTTACATGAAGCAACCTGAAGGCTACGACGACACGAGCGGCAGAGTGTGCAAGCTTGTGAAGATTCTCTACTGACTGAAGCAAAGCCCTGTGAAGGAAAGTGCTCTCTTTGGCATAGGAAGCTGCAAAGCATTCTGTAGTCGTTGGACTTTCCGCAATCAGCCTACGACGACTGCCTCTTCTTGCATCGGCCCAGTCCCGAGGCCAGGCCAGACTGCTACATGCTAGTCTACGTTGACGACCTCCTCATCATTGGGCCGTTGGAAGATTTAATCAAGGCCACTGCAACTGCCATGGTGCATGAATTCAACATGAAGCTCATGCCCAACTTTGAGTACTACCTGGGCATGAACATCAAACGGGACCGCGAAGCACATACGCCTCGCTTGAGCCAGCAGATCTATGTTTAGAAATTCTATGAACAATTCAACATCCCAAATCAACATGTCCCAAATCCTCTGTCACAACAGCAGTTGACACATCAAGGAAAGAGGGAGAGGAGTGAGATGGACTATCGTAGCAGAGTCGGCTCATTGATGCATGCAGCAAGTTGCACACGGCTGGATGTTCAGTTGGCCGTAAGCTACTTGGCACGCGGCAACGAGACGTATACGGAGGGAGCGTACAAGGAGCTAGACAGAGCTTTGGACTATCTCAAAACAACAGGGGACGCAAGTCTACTCTTTGCGAAGAATGACAGCCTCGACCTCAATGCTACGTCGATGCCGATTTTGGGGGCACAGCCACTACAACTGTACAGGAGTCACTACAGCCACTACAGCTGCACAGGAGTTCACAAATCTTTGCAACATCCTGGTGGACATCGGTTTTCCTGAAACGTAGCCGACAAGGATACTTGTCGACAACAAGTCTGCGATCGACCTCGCAGACTCGACAAAGTTCCAAGGCCGGACGAAGCACATCGACATTCGTGGGCACTAGATTTGTTCAAAGTCCGCGACGGCACAGTTGAACTAGTTCATGTACCAGCCAAGCAGCAGACTTTCTGACAAAGAGCGTCCCAAATGACGTGTTCTACAAGTGTGCGCAGCAATGTGGTCTCACCTCCAACACCCTCTCACAGTACGTACGGAAGCGGCCAGCCGTGGACGGGACGTGATAGTCAAACACACAAAGCTCCGCCATGGTGAAAGCTTGCTTTACACGTGCAAACATCTCATGTTTCATGGTGTACAAGACAAAAACTCCATAGATAAAGACATGAAAGGGAAACACGGAGCCGAAGCATCGGCGGATTCCCCAAGTGGGTGGCTCTTTCCATGCAAAACTACCATTTCAACAGGTTCCCCAATAGCAGATTCGCGATCTTCAAATCACCGCGACTATCGTGGACCACAGGATGGTGCGGGGCTTTTTGTAAATGCGGCTTTAAAAAGCACCACCACAGAACAACATATTTTTTGGAGCGGCCACCAGCTCATTGCAATAGCCCCAGCAGCATCGCAACGGGTCTGGGAGGCAGGAGCAGACTCACTGTTAAAACAACGGCCTCAGCCTTTGCAGCCATCAACAATAGTCTATGATGGAGGATCTTCCTGTGAAGCTGAATCCCTTGCTATCATAGCAGGACCTGCCGTACTTGAAAAAACTTGCTGCGACCATGAAAAAGGTCACGAACAGTAAAACAGTATCGGAGAAAAAAGACAAACTAGCGGAGCAGCAAGCTCGCGAGCAGTTGGAATAGCTTGCGCAAACAACGCAGCTAGTGCGGCTGCACGGTTGGAACAGCTGCAGACAGGAGCAAGGGGTGCCGAGCAAGCAGCCAGAGCAGCTGGCGAAGCCATCGCAGCTAGCGCGGCTACGAGGTCGGAATAACCGCGGTCAGGAGTAGGGGTCAAGCGAGCGTCAGGGGGACAAAAAAAAAAAAGGCAAGCGAGCGAGCGACCAACCATGGAGACGGCGGTAGCTCGCTCAAAACCCTCGCTGTTGATGTCAGCACATGAGGGGGAGCAAGAAGAGGACCTGCTTGCTAGGCATGGCCAGCCCGCGAGCAAGAAGAGCAGCGAAGGCGGAGTGCAGGATGAAACCGGTGGTGAAAAGGATGAAAATAGCAGCAAACAAGACAAAAAGAGTGATAGAAAGGAGACCGTGCAAGCGAGTGGATGGAGCTGCACTAGGTACCTCCTAGACTACGCAGCAGCAACTGCCTCACCTGCAGGGTTCTGTCCAATGCATGGAGCTAGTGCATAGCAGAACGGGGCCTCTCCTCCTCACGCGAAATTGGAAGATTCGTCCCTGATTTGGTGGACAAATGCGCAAACAACCACCGTGGACAATTCGACCAAGAACGACATTTTCCAGACAACACGTCGCAGAAAACAAGGACTGAAACGGGTTTGTCAGCGGGAGAGGAAAAGTAAAACAGCTGTTACTACTGCAACCAAGCTGCCCACAACTGAAAATGACAGATTCGACCTTCAAATCGACCAGGATGCCTTTTGTACTGCTCCTAGGACAATAATGTAAACCGAACACTCATAAACAGTTATTCTGGAATATTCTCCACCTCTAAAGGAACAAAAAGGGTGCAGGAAGGAGCAAAAAGGACAAATCCATCATTCACAACCTCGCACACCTTGCTTTTGCATAACCAAGCAACGAAGTTCGGGAGTGGCCCGAACTCGATATAGGAATTTTTGGCTATGAAAACATGGCACTGACTGGCAGCCCAACAACAGGTCAGGAAGTGCCCCCGCCACCAAGTGAAGAGGAAACTATTTTTCCCTCGGGTGCAGAAGCTGATATTGAAAAATCTCCAGATTTCCCACTCTGCAAGGAGGACACTCAGGTCCATTTCCTCAACGAAGATTCATTGGAGTCACTTGAGGAATTTTTTAGGAGTACAAAGGAATGACACGGTTCAAACCACCAGTGCACCAATTGCGGGTGAGTGTTGAGAGGTGCCATTATTGCGGCAGTGTCAAGATCCGACGTGGTGAAGATGGCACTGCATTTGGAGCGCTGTACGGAACGCTACGGATTTTACAGTGAATTTCCGGATCCACATCTACTAGAAATTCTCTCCTGTACAAGCCGGATGAATTTTGGCAGCCAGCCCTGAAGCAGCCTAAAGGGCCTGGTGTGTAGTTTAGTGTGCTGGCATGCGTAAGAGGGTTGTGCATGCCTCTAGTTAGCTCTAGCAGGGAGGGGAGCTACCTACTACACAATACTGCACAGCTATCCTGGTCAGGGAGTCCTCTAGCTCACTGGGCAAGACTCATGCACCCTTGGCATGACTCTGGAGCCCAGACCAAGACTCTGTTGGAAATCCCTCCAAGGCCTCTATAAGCATGGCAAGGCATGCCAGCCTGGGTGGAGGTTGCCTTGGAGGCAAGTCAACCTGGAGACTGTGCCAAGACACTTGCCACGACGGCCCATAAGGCCTACCAAGGTGCAGCCCCTGAGTGGGCCAGGAGCTGTGCTAGCCTAGCTTGCCTAGGATTTTCACGTACCATAGCTGTACTATGTACTGATCAAGACTCAGTTTTTCCCATCGAAGATTTCCAGTTCTATCTCCTGCTATTGTACAAGCTACACCGCTGATCACCCAAAAGATCCTACTTGCAAGGGTCCTGGTCCTTGCTCCGTGTCTTGCAAAATCAACAGTGTAGAATACAGTGTTCTCAACGTCCTTATCTTATACGCGGATCTAATGATAGCCGTTACGTATACCGATTTTGCTAAAAATCCGGGTCCCACGGAGCTGGTCAAAAAGTTCAACTGCTCACGGGAGGGGGTAGCAGTTCTTGATGGTAATGTTTTTCAACGCTTGGTTGCCCACGCACATCCGCATCTCTCTTGTTTTATCTTTCACAAAAAGTACTATTGCTGGGTAGGGTGACATGGAGAGTCGGATGAACCCCTGCCCGAGCATCTCATCAAGCTGCTTCTTGAGTTCGTTCAACTCGTGATCGCTCATCCGATAGATTTCTTTCACCATCGTTCTGCTGCCTGAATTTAGGTCTGTCTGATGGTTGATGTTGCGTTGCCATTTTGCCAAAATGACCATGACTAATAGGCAAAACTTTTAGAGGTCACCACCTAGTGGGCCATGAGTGCACTAATAAAAGTGCACAATAAGAGTGTACACTGAGTTTAGGGACTCATTTACGACAAGAACGCAACACTTCCCTATTACATGCAACAACTTGGTGCATCGCGAGACACGGGTCCATACCAGTTAAAATCGCCATGGATCTACTGATCAATTTCCCCTTTGTTGTCGTATGACTTCTAAGAGTTTTACGATGCATCACAGCCTCGCCAATTCACGAGATACTCTGTTTCTTTGGCACATCTTTGCTGCTCAAGGATTTCCGTGACCTCATACTCTGTACTCTCATCTCCTTCCATAAAAGGTTGTAAAGGCACGTTTCCATCAAGGAAGTGCTCGGTTCAATACGGTAAAGTTTGGACTGGTTGATGGGGGACAGCAGGTGGATGGCCATGCTATCACGTAGGCGAAGCATGACAACAACAGATGTCCATATCTCCTCCATGAAAAATATTCCCAGCCACTTCATTTTTAGCTTCCCATAGCCGAGTCCACAAATTTTGGCATTCGCTAAGCCGAGTAGGATGCAATCACTAGCTTGGAACTTGGTGTTTGCGAGATACTTGTGTGCAGGTTGCTTCATTGTCGCTTGTGGCTTTGTGAGCGTTTGACATGTCTCGCGTGATATAGACTGAAAGCATGTTGCTTGAGCTCATAAAACTTGCCTCAGTTGTGGGTAGTTTGCCGTTGACCAACCCACGAGGGAAATGTAGTTGTTGATTACAAAGGTCATGGGTTATCTGCTTGCTTGGTCACTGATAGCTTAATTCCCCAGCCAATGCCATGTGGCTCACATAGATTTCAACACAGTTGTTTGAGCATATGATTGATTTGCTCAGTCATACCGCTAGTATGGGAACAGAGAAACTTTGATAGGTGAAATCGGCTGCCATAGCAAGCCATTAGATCTGGCACAAATCTGATGGTAAGCCTCCCACCCTTATCGTTGGTCATTGTGGAGTGGACACCATGTAGTCAGACAATGTTTGAGAACATCTGACTGTTTTCTTGGATGTGCTTGTCATAGTATTTAAAGTATTCAAGTTTGACAACTTTGAAAATCAATCAACCACCAGGAGTGTTGCATAAAACCCTTCCAGTGTGACAGGTAAAGTCAGAGTATAGAACAGAACAAGCGTTTTGTCCTTTATACAGAAACACATAGCTCACAGATCCAGTTGCGTGAATTTTTCCAATATGGATCATTGACCCCCAGTCGTATGGGGGGTCAAGTGCATGGGCTAGTGTATGAGGGCTTTGCACTCGTTCTCTACATAAAAATAAAGTGATCACGCATTTAGTGTGCGATTTTGTCTTATGTGGAACCTTAGACACCCTTATGGAAGTTCTAGTGTGTGGGGGTAGTGTATGAGGACAGTGCGCTCGATTATTATATATAAAAAAAACTGGTCATACACCAGGTGTGTGATTTTTTGTCATATGGAACATTAGACCCCCACTCCTAGACCGGGGTCCATTGGGTGGAACTAGGGTATGAGGACAGTGTGCTCCTTCTCCGTAAAAAAATGCACTGACTACATACTCGGTGCATGATTTCTTCCTATGTGGGACCTTTGACCTCCACTCCCATAGGAGGATCCAGTGCATGGGACTAGTACATGAGGGTAGTGCGTTCGTTTTCCCATGCACTCAATGTCTGATCTCATCTTACATGGAAAATTGGATCCCACTCCTAAGGGGGGTTCTAGCGCGAGGAGGTAGTGTACGAAGGTAGTGTGTTCATTCCCCACGTAGGAAAACACTAATTAGGTACTCAGTGCATGACTGTGTATTATATAGAATAGTGGATCCCCACTTCTATAATACACGATGCTAGTGTATGAGAACGATGCGTTCATTCTCCAGACAAAAATACATTAATCACACACTCAGTGCATGATTTTTTCTTACGTGGAACGTTTAATCACCACTCCTATGGGGGTCCAGTGTGTGGGGGTAGTGTATGAGGGCAGTGTGCTTGTTTTCCATATAAAAACTCTCTGATGATGTACTAGGTGTGTGATTTTATGTCATATGGAATATTGGCCTCCACTTCCAGAGGGGGGTCCGATGCGTGGGGCTAATGTATGAGGACAGTGTACTTGTTCTCCATACATAAGTGTATTGATCATACACTCGGTGCGTATATTTTTCTTACATGTGACCTCTGATCCCCACATCCATGGGGAGGGGCCAGTGTGTGGGGCTAGTGCGTGAGGGCAGTGTGCTCGCTTTCAATGCAAACACACACTGATCACGCACTCTATACGTGATTTTGTCTCTTAACGAGCATTAGATCTCCACCCCTATGAGGAGGTACAATGCCTAAGGGTAGTGTATGAGAGCAGTGCACTCATTCTCCACACTGGAATACACTGCTCAGACACTCGTCGCGTGATTTTATCTCACATGGAACATTAGACCACCACTACCATGTGGGGATCCGGTGCGTGGGGTTAATGTATGAGGACAGTATTCTCGTTGTCCATAAAAAAATACATTGATCACGCAGTCAATGTGTGATTTTTTCCTATATGGGTACTTTGATCCCCACTCCTATGTGGGAGGTCTAGTGTGTGGGGCTAGTGCATGAGGACAGGGCACTCGTTTTCGACATAGAAATACACTGATCATGCACTCAGTTCGTGATTTATTGCTATGTAGAATTCTGGTCATACACTCTTAAGGGCAGATGCGCTATATGGGACTTGTGCGTAACGACAATGGCCATCTCTCCTCTATGTAAACATACACAAATTACATGTTCGGTGTATACAAACACTATATCTGTACACTTCAATCTCAGTGCACTTGCTTAGTATGAGCACACGAAAAGAGCACACTAGAAACACAATGGGTGAATTGAACACCGTTGGGCATGTACAATTGTTTATGGTTTTTGTCCCTTGGTCTTAACCTTTAGGAAAGGGAAGATCACCTAGCCATCAAAGCAAGTCGTGGGATGAAACCCGTCCTCCGATAAATAACCGAGGTGAGATGCTTGGTTGGATGCTTCCACTAGTGGTCGAATCTTTGTATGAGTTGTATGGACATACATGCCCTGATTTTCCATGTTATGCACAAGAAGGGAAATTTAATTGTATTGTGAGTGCGTAAGGTTGATTGATTATTTTGGTGACATGGCGGTTGCTGGATACCCTACTACACTTGAATTGTGTTTGCTTTTGGTCCATAATTTAGGACATCTTGATTTTCTAGCATGGTTTTTGTTTGTTTAAATGAATCGTTTAGGTGGCACTTTGGAAATTGTTGAACAAAAAGGCAGTATCCTTAAACTCGATGAATGCCTGTCTTGAACACCATCGACGAGCGATGTTCAAGGATGCATGAGTATGACGCGGCTGGCCTGACAAAACCACCCGTGTCAGACTGACAAGATTGACGCACACGAGCACTGTCTGTGCGTCATTATGCCTCTTATACGTGGATGTGAGCACACCTTCTACGTTTTGCGAGGGAATTTTTTAGGTTACATAGTAACCATATTGTTTTTGCTTGGGAAGTTCTTGAGTATTCGAAGTGCTTATCCTAGGTCAAGTGTACAAGAAGGAAAAGAAACCAAGTTTAGATGACAAAAAAACTTGTTCCATAAATTCTATAACACAAACTATAAACTTTCTAAATATTTTATATGCTCATCATGCACAAAACGTGTTAAGGAACAATGTATACGTTTCAATTTCACATTTCACCCAACAAAATTCTAACATGCACACCATGAAAGTTTTATTTCTGGATCCCACAATGGCACATCACTTGTGCTCACACTATTGCACCATGATTCAATGATCCCACTCGCTTCTGGTTAGCCCTTTTTCAATTGACCATTAAACAATGGTTCATCAATGTTTTCAATGCTATCATGGGAAATCATAAAACAGGAAACCATCACAACTGCAATAAACTGCCAGATAGTGAAGTTCGTAACTTTTGAACCAAATCGTCATGAACAATTTCATATAAACACGAAAATGATATGGCACCACAAGAAATTACAACACGACACAACCTGACAGGACACGACACAACATGACACGACATAGTAGGATGAAACACGGCACAACACAATGCAAAATGGCTTGAGAGAACACGACATGAAATCACAAGACACGAGGCAACACATCATGACACAACACAACACAAAACACGCCACGACCTAGAAGACACAGTACAACAAGAAAAAACATGACACGACACAACTGACACAAAACAGACGAAAATGACACAACATGACATGGCATGACATGACATGATACAATACAACACAACATGACGAAACGACATGACACGACATGACATGACATGGCCAGACACAACACGACAAGGCATATCATAGCACGACATTACATAACAACACGGTACAACATAACATGACACGCACAAAATAAATGATACTTGTAACACAAAATGACACAACACAATATGAAAGAACACAATTTGATGTACACAAATGCAAACTTAGTGACATAATATGACATGAA
Source organism: Penium margaritaceum (assembly GCA_023375785.1). Lineage (NCBI taxonomy): Eukaryota > Viridiplantae > Streptophyta > Zygnematophyceae > Desmidiales > Peniaceae > Penium > Penium margaritaceum. The sequence continues at coordinate 66,477 of SZWC01012011.1, forward strand.
ATGATACTACCACACACCATATGGCACAACATAGTATGATGTTACAAAACAAAACATGAACAACACGAGCACATACGACACAAAATGATACAACATAACACAAAAAGACACGACAAGACACGACACAACACAACAAGACACGACATGATATGACACGACACAACACGACAAGACATGACATGACAAAACATGCCACATCACAACACGAGAAGACATAACATGACACGACACGACATGACACAAGACGACACGACGTGCCAAAAAACCCACAATAAAGCACAACACGCCACGACACAACATTACACGAAATGATACGACACGACATGACACGACACAAAACGACACGACACAACAAAACAAGACCATGACAAGATACGACACGACACGACACAACACGGTGCAACACGACCCAGCCCAACATAACACAACGCGACACGATGCGATACCACACAAAACGACATGACATGACACAACCTGACACGAGACGACATGACACAACATGACACGATACGACACGACACAACACGACACGACACGACACGACACGACACGGCACGACACGACACGACACGACACGACACGACACGGCACGGCACGGCACGACACGACACGACACAACACGACACGACACGACACGACACGACACGGCACGGCACGGCACGACACGACACGACACAACACGACACGACACGACACGACACGACACGGCACGGCACGGCACGACACGACACGACACAACACGACACGACACGACACGACACGACACGGCACGGCACGGCACGACACGACACGACACAACACGACACGACACAACACAACACAACACAACACAACACAACACAACACAACACAACACAACACAACACAACACAACACAACACAACACAACACAACACAACACAACACAACACAACACAACACGATACAACCTAACACACTTTGACAATATAATACACAATGCTTCTAGGAACAACAGGCTACTACACAACGAGATAAAGCTCGACACAAGCTCAATAGCATGACATTACACTACGCGCAAGAACACCATACAAGACTACATAACACCCCATGACATTCCTCGAAATAATACAACACACAATGATGAAAAAATGCATGATACACTTAAGTAAGGCCTAGTTTTTTTGTTGAGTTCTATTTTTTCCCCAAGTCCCCAAACGTAATTAACTATGTTATGATTTTTAGATTCAATGAATAACAAATTTGTTGAACAAAAGTATCAGAGAATTTATAAATAACCATATTTCAAGTGCACTATGGTAATTTGGAGCATGGTGTGATTGAGGTCGGCTTGAGACAGGGTGGTTGGCCCAAAGAGGATGTTGGGTAACGTTTGATTTGTCTTGGGGTAAAATGTCTTGACTAGAGAGCAGAGATGTTTGATGACTGCTTGTATGTTTTGACAATGAGAAAAAAAATCCAAATTCATTCAAGAGTGCTACATCATGGACAAAGAGGAGACAAAGGTTTGTGTAAAGAGGGATACAAGTTGTTCTCTTGAATAGGTCTCTCAAAACAGTCAAAGCATCACAAGCTGTGAGCGAAGTTTAAGAGGAAACAAAGGAGGCTCTTGTGAATACAACACGCATGGAGTTGGACACTTGGGTCATCCGCTTGCCTTTTTGGTTTATGAGTGGTTTCCGAGCTGTCGGTTGCAAGATGTTTTTTAACACAGGATGTAAAGAGCCTGATTCCTTGCACCATTCTGATGCTTGGGATGTCTTATTGGTGGAGCATAAGAATAAATCATTCTGGACACATGTTGGTGTGTTAGTTCATCCTTGAAGAGGTTGGACGTGGACTGAGGGATGACGACAAAACTTCTCTGTGAATGAGCAGGTTGGAGAGGGCGGCCCCAAATATGGAGTCCTTGTTGGTGGAGTTTGAGAATCATGCAAACAGGGTGACCCGTGAGGGGGGTCAGAGTAGTTTACAATGTGTATCGACTACGTATTAAACATGATTGGTTGATTGGTCAAATTTTAGACCCAGAGGAGAGGGAAATGTTCGCGGACCTTGTATGGTGCCAATTGTTGGCCCCATGTTAGTTCTTTTCCTAGGGCATGTAAACAGGTGTTTTTGCAGAAAGGGTGTGGCACCTGAATCTTGTCTATGAGTCAAAACCATTATCGTCGGGGGATCCCAACTTGTTTTGCACCTCTTGTAAAAACACTTCTGTTGTAGGATAAATTCTCAAGGGCTATGTCTGGCCATGTCAAGTTGGGCCTCAGGAAACATGAAAGCTATGGCTTCAAAAAACTATTGATTTGTAGAGGTTGATAACTGCCGGGCGTGAAAAAAATGAATGTCCTTTCAGTTGATATGTGAGGTGTGAAGCAAGGACTAGGTTCTCTGCTTGTACATGATCTTTCCTCATGTAGTAAGCCAACAAACAAATTAGTAGTTGGACATTGGAAAGTGTGAATTTGACAGCAAAAGAATGAGTCATTGCTTCCCAAAGTACAAGCATGGTACATGGAAAAAAAATAACCTAACAGAGGCTGGACATAGAGTCCACCACTACCCCTAGCCTACGCAAAGGGTAACTCCTTACTAGGCCTTCAAGGCCGTCGACACAAGGGGTCTTGGTCCAATACCGTCTTCCAGGTAGATTGGTCTCCAAATAGTCAGGGTTTCCTCCTTCTCAGGTTGGCAGAGTGCTGCAAGGCTTACAGGGGTATCCATGGCAAACTCCAGTAAAACCATGGTCTGAGGCGCTTCCAGATACTAAGTATTGTAAGGCTGTGGCATGAAAAGTCAGTCCTGTTGGGTTGATGAGATATTCCAGGGCCGTCGCCTTTTTTACTCACACCCTTGGCAAGTTGACCGACTTGCTTGCTTGTATAAGCTTCCTCAGGTGCACAATGAAGTTTCATCGTAACCATGGTTCTTGAATTCTGGAGCTTCTCACAGACCATTGAGAGACGTAGATCTGTGTAGCCATAATCCTTGCATTCTGGCTCACCATACAGCCCTTCCAGGTGGCGAGCTGTGAAGCATGCTGACTCCTGGCCATTGACTACTTGAGCAGATGGTCCCCTCCAGAAGCCCACACACTGCCTTTAGCTACAAGCCCAGTCAGACCTTGGCCTTCCTGACCGCAACGCTTAGTTGCGTTGTATAGCTTCTAGTCTCTGCCACATTATAGCCATGCACAGTAGCCTGCGTATGGCAAACACTATTTTACAATCCAAACCCTTTACGAATGGATGCCAGAATTGTACTAGCCTGTACAGTGAAAACTGTCCATGGTTGCGCTCCTGGAATCCACCGAGAAATTTCTCACTCTTTTTATCTTTATCCAATTGCGGCTCCGGCTGTGCCGTACTAGAGCATGAAACCAATATAGTAATCACATACACTAACACTGCCCCTCCATGTGTGCACTGGTGAAGAGCTCATACTAAGGCCGAGTGTTGCTGAAAAAATCCTTGAGAGACTCTTAAAAATTCTTGTCGAGAAACTTGAGCTGAGAATCTTCTTCAATGATGAGTTGATCAAGAAATTCCATGGTGTATACTGCTATGTCAGATGAAGAACGGTTTTCTTTGATATCGATTCCTTCGGCATTTTGAGAATGTCAAGGGCTTGTGTCTGGTTTCGTCCCACTTGACTCCAGTAAATCGAGGAAATTGAAAACGTTGGGTCAAGCTAAGGCTTCTCCAGAAAACATGAAGTCGCTTCCTCTAGAAGCAAACTCTCTGGTGGCTTGCTTGGCTGACGGCTTGCATATCCAGAAAGCCCCTCCTGGTCTGTCTTCTGCAAACTCTGCTGGTGGAGACTTGTGGACACCTCCTTGGAGTCCAGACGAATCTTCTCTGGTCCCACCAGCGTATATTGGATCTCGAGAGCTGTAGAAACAGCAATCTGAGAACTAGGGAGGCTCATTTCGCCGTTCTCAGCTGCACTCAGTCAATTTTATGTAGTCACAGCCGTTGCTTTGTTATGCATCACGTGCTTGACATGCTTTTGTTCTACCCATCCGCGAATTTGTGTCTCTGCAAACCAAATCTTGCTCGAATCGTCCAGAGACGCAGTCCACATTGAGGCAGGCACTCACTGCTTTTTCCTTGATGAGGTCTCGCACATCAGCTCCCATCCATGGTCAAGTATCGTGGGATGAGTGCACAACCCGGGGTTGATACCTGCTGCCGCGTATGCAAGGAGACACTACGTGCAAGTCGAGCTTGTTGCCAAAACATCGCAGCCATCCGCTGCTTCCTTCGCTCCATCCTTTCTCCGTTGTTTCCCTTTTTGTCCAAAGAAGGTTGTTGCAGCCAGTTGTGTCCGCCGGCCATGTCGCGCGATGGTGCGAGGTCAATTGGGACCTTGTCATCGTCATCGTCAGCAAAATTTGCAATTGAAACAATGCAGGTTGAAGCGGCTGCTAGGGAGCATGCTTTGCCTGCTGCTTGCACAGCAACCCCATTTGTTATGAGCTTCGCACGTAACAATGACTGCATTCTGCGACGGCAGCTGCACGGTAACTTTCTACTTCCTCACAAAAATGCAAGCTTGCCGGCAAGTGACTGCATCATCCAGCCGCTCGACAATTCATTTTCTGTGAAAATGACCCGCAGAGTCACACGAGTATTCTATGGGACAACCTTGGATGTCCTCTGGTAGCAGACACATTCCAGACTCTCTTGAGGTGGAAAGTGAATTGCTGCTTAGGACCTAAAAAAACTTCCCTTCAGACTTTGCCAGTTTTCCAGTGCTCCCCCTCTCTCCTGCAGTGGTCACTTCCTCACCCACTTGCACCATGAAACAGGTGATAGTGGTCGGTACAATGAACGAGGTACCAATGGTGCATAATCCCATCTTCGACTTTCACGTGCCGTTTTTGTTGTCGTTCTTTAGGCCATACTACGAGAACACGCTTGTGGTAAGTCCACACTTTTACGAGCACCCGTATAAAACATCTTTGGAGAGACTCTTCATCAGAAAGTGGGCAGCTTGCTCAGTCCCGGACACTTGTAGGAGCTACACTGTGCCATCTTGCAGTTTTTAGCAGATCAAATACCTGCGTATGTCGATGTACTTGGTTTGACCCTGAAATTTGGTCACATTTGCCAGGACAATTGCAGAGTCTTGTCCAAGTCAATGTCCTCGAGGTGGTTTTGCAGGTACGTGATATCTTGTGCAGCTGATGTTGCAACCACATACTTGGATTTAGCGGAGCTAAGTATGATCGGATTTTGCCGCTTGCTTATCCACGATACGACTCCACTGTCGAGTAAACACAAAAATCCCGTGGTGCTGTGTCGGTCCTCCTCAGTACTACCAAAGTCAACATCCACACAATATTGTAGCTCCAGATCACTTGTGGTGCTGTAACTCAAGCTGGCGTCCCTTGTGATTTGGCGGTATGGAAGGGCCCGGTCAAGCTCCTTGCATGCTACTACTAAGCACGTCTCAATACTGTGTGCGAGGTTACTGGACGAAATACTGCAGAACTGGTCGTGTGTAGTCGCAACGTGCATTAGTAAGCCAAGTCTGCTGCGGTAGGCTGTCTCGCTTCTCCCCCTTGGTTCCTGATGCTTCAGCTACAGCTGAGCGAGAGGAGTTGGCACGTGTCGATCAGGCACATCAAAGCTCTCACAAACCTTTTTGGAGTAGGTCTATTGGCTCAATTCAACTATCCAAGTTATGCGGTTACGCTTAATGTTCATGCTTAGGTAAAAACTAAAGCTTGGAATGAGTGTCACATTGACCTCCTTTGCCATGGCCGTTGCCGTGGTGTTGATAAATGCGGCTGATGGGCCGATGATAAAGACGTCCAAATGTCGATGGCCTGTGGAGAAAAAGACGATCATCATAGACTAACGGATGGAAGCTGCATGTCTCCATAAGACCTTGAAGCTTGTGATACCACAGAAGTGGGCTTTCTTACATTCCGTACAAACTCTTCACTAGTTTACACACTCGACCGTTGTTGTTTCATGATTGCTGTTTTGTCCATCTCTCCATGCAGAAAGTGTTCTTCACATCAAGCCAGTGCACTTCATATTTCATCACTACTGCAACGGCCAACATGATGCGAGCTGTGGTATAGTGGCTCACGTGGACGTAAGTCGAAAACAAACACTTCTCTCCATTTGTGAAAAACCTTTTGCCACTAGACAGGCTTTGAACTTGACGATGCTGCCATCATCTCTTCTCTTGATGCAGAAGACCACTTGATTCCAATAGATTGTGAGCCAGGTGGTAATTCCATGAGCTCCCATGTGCTTTACTCCACGAGACTTCCATAATTTGCATCCAATGCAGTTTGCCACTTAGGTGCATGCTCTCTGCTGAGAGCTTCCTTCAAATTCCTTGGCTCTGGAGGGAGTTCTTTGGTCGAAGTCAGGAGGGCAGTGAAGTGGATAGTCGTGAATTCAGCTAGAACGTATGTATCCTCTTTATAGACTGGACATGTGGTGATTGCCATGTTATGCTCATCCCCCTTCTCCTCTACTGTTGGTTCTTTTTTTTACTGTAAGAGTCATGTGAAATTCCTGTCATAGACTCCACCTGAAGGATGGTTCCGCTACGCCGCCTGCGGACTTTCCTTCACAGGCACCACCTTGGGTTCGCCTTTGCATACTACACCTGGCTCGTGATCTTGGGGGACGCCTACCAGGTGGTCTCCGTGGCAGGCACACATGTGTCCACCGCCTCCTCAAATGCATTGTCCAGATCCGCAAGAATGATCGGATCTGGGTTTGGATTTTCTTCCTTTAATTGCTTGCCGTAGGAGTCGTAGAAAGATAAATGGAATTCTGGAGCAATCCTTTGCTTTTCCTCCCATGCTTTACGCACCAGGTTCTAAAAAAATGTGGGTCACGAGTCCAATTAGGAGAACTCCCAACCCTTTACATTAGGATTTGTCCAAGGAGACCTCTCCACGGCGGTTTCTCTGCCAAATTCTTGCGGCGCTCCTTTGGTACATGGAAAAGCAACATTCAAGCAAAGGTTCTTAGCATGATGAGGTTAGGCTTGTGACCGTGCCATGCATAAAATGACATCATGTCACGCAACGCCATGTGCGGTTCGCGATTATGTATCCTCATTGCTTGTCTCACTGGATATTGCCATTAGTTCCTGCTGAGCTGAGTGCGAAGAAGCATAGCCTTCATTCTTTTTCTCTTGCATGGTGCGGTTGGCTCTTTTAGCCATACCATTCTTCTTTGGTGTGGAGTTATGGTTAATCGTCCCATTCTAATACACTGTGTAATGTGTGTATATTATGCATGCAATATGGTAGGTTCCTACAAGTTCACAAGTGTGTAGACACTACGTAGTACACCATTGAATCAGTGAAGAAACTGTTAACATGCATGAAAACAATTGTGATTACACGTGGTTTCTTATGCATGTAATGTTTTTTACCTTTATGTCTTTAGATTTCTAACATAACGTAGATCAGCCAATACATGATACGATTGGTACATCTGCCATGTATCACATATGTCGCAAACTAATCGCAACACTGTGAGTTTCTTCTTGACGCGATGCACCATAGTTTGGACTATGCTCAAAATTCGAATAGGGCCGCTCGCGTCATTTGCTCAACCCTGACGAAGTCCGTGCCCCCCCTCCCCCAAAGCACATCGAGTGTATTTGGGGGTGTATTGTGGAAATGCGAAGTGTTCGAACTTGTGTATTACAATGTTCCATGTCATCCCCTCCCTCCCCCCAAAACTTCAGGTATATGAGGCAAGTGTAGCGTGGAGTGTATCTGAAATGTCTATTGATACGAGATATGTGAACACTTCTATGGTACCCTCTCTTTGTACACAAGTTTACGGACCGATACCCCTTAGATACACACTCCAATACACCATCTGAATACACTTTTGACTTGGAGGGGGGGTAAGAGGGTTATCCATACCCCCCTCCATATCGAGAGTGTATTGGGGTGGTGTATCGGAGAGTGTCACGGATAGACACTTAGGACCACGACTTGTGTGTTTTTGATAACCACCATCCATACGCATTCCATAAAAGAACCCCGACAACCAGTCACGGACCCCCCTCCCTCCCCAAAAGCACCTCGAGTGTATCTAGGGAGTGTATCGGCGATGTATTGTGGAAATACAAAGTGTTTGAACTTGTGCATTCCACTATTCCATGTCGTCCTCCTCCCCCCCCCCCCCAAACACGTCAAGTGTACGAGGCGAGTGTAGCATAGAGTGTATCTGACATGTCTATCAATACGAGACATGTGAACACTTCTGTGGTACTCTCTCCTTGTACACAAGTTTACGGATTTGATACCCCTCAGATACACTCTCCAATGCACCGCCCGAATACACTTTTGACTTGGAGGAGGGAGGGTGGGAAGGTAGAGGGCTATCCACCCCCCCTCCGTATCGAGAGTGTACTGGGGTGGTGTTGTGGAGAGTGTCACAAATAGACACTCTGAACTATGACTTGTGTATTTTCGATAACCACCGTCCATGTGCATTCATAACAAGACCCCGACAACCAGTCGCAGACCCCTCCCCAAAACACCTCGAGTGTATTTGGGGAGTGTATCTAGGGGTGCATTATGGAAATGCAAAGTGTTTGAACTCGTGTATTCCACTGTTCCATGTCCCCCCCCCCCCCC
>SZWC01012012.1:18959-53272 GCA_023375785.1 Penium margaritaceum
GCCTTGTAGCGTTCCAGTGAGCCATCCGGCTTCACTTTCTTGCGAAAGACCCACTTGACCTGAATCGCCTTCCTCCTAGGGGGAAGGTCGACCAGCTCGTAGACTCCGTGCTCTCGGATAGCGCGAAGCTCATCCTCGCAAGCAGCTCACCAGGCATCAGCATCCTGCGATGAGAAAGCCTCCCTCAATGTGCTCGGGTCAGGCACCATATACAGGGAACTCTGCGTGGCAAGTGCACACGCCTCAGTGTCACGCCTGACAGCCACGAGATCAGCTGCTGCGTCACAGGCGATATGGAACTCGCGAGTGACCAGGTCATGCCCTATGGGGCACACTGGGTGTACCTCTGAAAGCTCAGTGCGGACACTCAGGCCTAAGGCCTTTGTGCCTGGATCACTGCTCGCGATGCTGCAAGAGGAACGCCTGGGTCCGGAACCCGACACTCACTGAGCTCCGGAATCCAGTGGTCGAAGGCGACCACCGGGCTCACAGGAGTAGCCGGAGGTCGAGGGGTACACCTCAGGCTCAGGAACAGGTACGACCACAGGAACAGGTACGACCACAGCTGGTGAGGGCTGAGACGAGGCAGCCGGAGATGCCGTGCGAGGAGATGCATGTGTGGGGGACACAGAGCTGGGTGTGACAGCGGGCAAGGCTGGCCCGGACACTGAGACAGGAGTGTCAGCCGACGTAGGGACAGGAGTGAGCTGGACTGGGTCAGACGCCGGAGTAGGGGTGGCAGTAGACACAAGTGGTGATGCAGGAGGAGGCGTGAGAGCAACGGTACCTGTGGGGTGTGAAACAGGCTGAACAGACGGGATCTCTGGACCAACGGCAATGATAGCAGGATCATCAAGTGCTGGAGACCGAGAGGGGACTCGAGCGGACACATCAGCCTGACGAGGAATGGTCGCTGGCGAAGAAGTCTCCCCCATCCGCCGAGGACCCTCACAGGAAGGGACATGGGCTGCAGAGAGGGTTGTGATCGAAGTCAGATCATGGTATGTGAGTGACTAAAAAAACAGCGCATCACGGGACTCAATGACACGACGGCGAGTGGGGTCCCAAAAGCGCCAGGCCTTCGACCGCGGGGAGATGCCGATGAAGGCACACAAGCGACCCCGAGGGGAGACCTTGGACCCCTGCTGGTCCTCNGGCGGGATCTCTGGACCAACGGCAATGATAGCCGGATCATCAAGTGCTGGAGACCGAGAGGGGACTCGAGCGGACACATCAGCCTGACGAGGAATGGTCGCTGGCGAAGAAGTCTCCCCCATCCGCCGAGGACCCTCACAGGAAGGGACATGGGCTGCAGAGAGGGTTGTGATCGAAGTCAGATCATGGTATGTGAGTGACTAAAAAAACAGCGCATCACGGGACTCAATGACACGACGGCGAGTGGGGTCCTAAAAATGCCAGGCCTTCGACCGCGGGGAGATGCCGATGAAGGCACACAAGCGACCCCGAGGGGAGACCTTGGACCCCTGCTGGTCCTCAATTTACCACACGGAGGCCAGGGAACCCCAGACGCTAGCGAGACGAAGATCAGCACGGTGGCCAAACCAGAGCTCGTACGGTGTAACATGATCCGGAAGCGGACCCTGCGGGAGGCGGTTCCAGACCCAAGTCATGTAGGCGAAGCCCTCAAAGGCGAAGGACTCCGGGAGACCGCACTCAGACCGCATGGCACGGACCGCATCCTCCATGGCGCGGTTCTAGTGCTCAAATACACCGTTCTACTGTGGGGTAGCAGGAGCGGAGACCTGGTGAAAAATGCCGTGCTTAGCAAAGAAGGAGTCCATCTCACCGAGGAACTCCCCGCCGCGATCCGAGCGAAAGGTATGTAGCGTGTGGCGAGACTGACGCTCGGCCATCACGAGCCAGAGCCGAACCGCAAGAGCGGCATCGCTCTTCTGACACAGACTGTAGACCCACCGCATCCGGATGAAGTCATCAGTCAGCGTCAGAACATACCGGCCCCTCTCGGACAGGGACTCGACCGGGAGAGGACCGAGCAGGTCCGAGTGGACCAACTCAAGGGGCCTCAGCGCGCGAGAATGCGAATCAGGGTAAGTGCACCGGTGCATCTTTTGCTCAGCGGAAAAAAGACAGTCGGTCTTGGGTGGCTTCTCGATAGAAGCCACATCAAGACCAAGAGCGGGCTGTGTCCGAATGAGCTTCGACACAGTGTCGGAGCCCACGTGACACAGACGTCGGTGAAGCAACTGCTGGTGTTCCGGGGATAGAACACCAGTGACAAAAACGCGACCAGAGGAGGAGGGAGAGCATGGGGAGGAGGGCCGAGCAATGCGGTACAAATCATCTACGACTGAAGCACGCAGGACAATGCTATGGGTGTCAAGAGCAGTCACAGTCGCTGAACTAGCGGTATGCTCAACGAAGAGACCCATCAGAGTGCAGGCACACACAGACAGCAGACTGAGCTCAAGATCAGGCACAAACAGCACGTCAGAGAGGTATAGGGGGCCAGACGGACCATCAAAGCATACAACCCCAACGCCGTGGACCGGTAAGGACTGACCAGAGCCTGTACGAACAGAACGGACAGTCGTGACAAGACCAAGTACCACAAAGTCACTACGACGACACGTCATGTGGTGGGTGGCATCGGAATCGATGATCCAAGTGCCAGCGTAGTCAGGACTGGTGGACGTCAATATACAACGAGCAATGGAACACTCGGCATCAGAGGGACGCTGAGCCGTCAGTGAACGACGTACATCACGAAGGTGAGACTCATGAATCCAGTCAGTGCAGTTAGGCCCATCATCATCACATACGGACTGTGCTCCCCCACACGTGTCGTCACGAGTCACGAGGACAGACGAACAAGCAGTCTGTGACCCACTCGACGATGACAACACACTCGCACCTCCCTGAAAGCGAAGCGCCAGAAGATGACAAAGCTTGGCGATGGTGCGATCACGTGGGTCGGGATCACTGCTGCTCGCTGGTGAGGACGCAGGAACAGCTGCACTCGTGGTCGCCGCGCGTCCAGAGGAGTGTGCGGGCGACATGCCGGACGCGGTGCGAGCAGCATGGGCAGCCTGAAGTCCACGAGTGATGCGCTCCTAGTCAAGCGGATGCTGGCACTTGATGTAGCGATGGGCACCTCCACAGTTGTAGCAGTTCACGGAACGGCCACTGCTACCACTGGATGACGGCTGCTACTGACCCGATCCGCGCTTCCTATTCTTCTTCTTCCCCTGGGCAACTGCTGCAATGCCCTGTGTCTACGTTGGTGTAGACGGGGTCGAAGAGGAGGAGGAAGATGAGGTCGTGATGGAGGTAGATGAGGGTGACTGTAGGAGGGAAGATGATGGTGATACGAGGACTGCTGCAGCGAGGGAAGTCTCTTGATGCGCTACTGCTGCCTCGCGGGCCGATGTCACCTGGAGGAACAGTTGATGCGCCTAGGGGAGCAGCTGCAGAGTGGCTGAGAAAGGCTCGAGAGCAGCGTCGCTTTACCGTATGAAGATGTCGGTGTACTCCAGGAAAACTCCGAGCATGATCGTCCGAAGTGCCCACAGTTGTGTGCCCCCTGAGGTCGCCAGACGTGTGTTAATACGCATGGCGCGTCGCCAGTAATCTGCCGCAGGCTCCGCTGGTCCCTGACGGAGCGAGTGGAAAGTACGAATGTGTGACGCGCACGTGGCATGCGTCTCTACGGCTAGTAGGGACAACACCAGATCCCAGCCTCCACGAGGATCAGCTCCGGTGCCTGTGCCAGCCTCGCCAAGGAAGGGGCGGAAGTCGACGACTGTCTCGCATGGCATGGCATAAAGAAGTCCTCGCATGGCCCGGGCTGCTGTCAGCACCTGTGCTAGATCTGTAGACTGGTATGCGCTGTGGTAGTAAGGCCACATTCCCTCGGAAGTGGCCCACACCTGAAACAGGATCTCTCAGCAGTCAAATCCATCCTCGCTGATGTACCGTGGAGGTGGTGCCTCAAAGTCCTTTGGCTGCCGCTCTATGGGGAGAGCAACCGCGGGCTGAGGAGGGCGAGAGACGGGGAAAACTCATGGAAGGGGGTGATCACCGGGGAAGTGAGGTGACGATCGTATCAGGGACATGGGTGGAGGTGGGGTACCCGTCTGCAGCTGACGGAGGCGCTCCTGTAGAAGACGAATCTCCCGCTCCTGGGAGTCATCCTCAAAGCCTGGCATGAAGGGCTCATCATCAAGGAGGTCTGCAGGTGGTGGAGAAACCACGCCAGGAGGTGAAGCAGGCGGAGCACCTGTCACGAGCACCTGGGCCGAGTGCTGGGTGGAGGCCGCACCGCCGGCAGCTCCCTGTGAAATCCGCGAAGGAGCCGTGGTCTGAGCACGCAGAAGCTTAGTCAGCGTGCGGATCGCGTCATTCTGCTCTCGCTGCAGATGACGCATCTCCTCCTGCTAGCTGCGCAGGTCCGCAATGGCCTGCGAGCGAGGGCTCAACACCCCTGAAGAAGAGGAGGAGGGATCACCTGGTCCATTGTCCTTGTCGTCGGGTGAACTCATGTCGCTCCTCACTATGGGACGACAGGTCAAGTTTGTCAGATTTCAAAACTGTCTGCGTTTCTCGAGGAGTTGAAATGCTGGCAACTTTTGACTGTCCAGGTGAAAATTTGGCTAAGTGTAATGCTGATGTCAGCAAGTGATTGTTGACGTCAACACGACCTGATGACATCAGCAGTCAACAATGCTGACGTTAGCTTGTCCCCTCCCTTCTTTTTTTTTTTCTTGTCACAGTTCTGCGCACGTATGGAGCCGCTTCGCGGTGGCGTGCGGCAGCTCCGCGGAAGCTACGCAGCAGCTTCCGCCCAGCTGCTGTTTCAGCTGTGCTATCAGCTGCAGCAGCAGCTGCGTCGCTGCATGTGCAGCGGTGGTAGCAACGAGTGCGCGGCTGCTGTTGCTGCTGTGCGCTGCGACTGCTGCTGCACGATGCACCTGCTACTAGTTGCCGCCGCCGCGCGCCGCTGCTGCTGCCGCTGATGCGCTGCTGCTGCCGCTACTGCGTTGCTGCTGCCTCTACTGCGTTGCTGCTGCCGCCGCGACTGCCGCTGCTGCTGCTGTGCCGCTGCCGCCGCTGCCGCTGCTGCTGCCGACACTGCTACTGCGCTGTTGCTGCCGCTGCTGCTGCCACGCTGCTGCTGCGGCCGTTGCTGTTGCGCTGCTGCTGCCGCCGCCTCTGCTGCTGTTGCTTTGTTGCTGCGGCTGTGGGGGGGCGGCTGCACGCACTGCCGCCGCCACACACCTGTGCGTGGCGGTACACGCCGCTGCTGCTGCCTCTACAACTGCGATCTCACGTAGTGGGTGGAGCGCGTTGACGGCGACCGGCCGTCTCCAACAGACCCCAGAAACTCTGCTATAGCTGACTCTCACTGCTGCTGCTCTGGTGCGTCTCTACTGCGCAGCTCAGTGAGAACTGTCTCACTGCTCTGATACCATGAGAAAGTGCGTAGAAGCTTCCTAGCAATGCAGCCGCTGACCGGGCGTCAGTGCCTGATCAGACGGTGACGACGGTCACACGTCGTACACGCAACGGCAAGGGTTTGGCTAGGAGACACAAGACACAGTGTCAGAATGCTTCAATATAGCATATGCAGAGAGAAATGACAATTGACAAGTCCAAGGCATAAATACCTGCCGCGGCGCACGGCGGGTGTCGCACGCGGCAGTCCAAGAGCTGCCCTAAAACCGGCCCAAAACCACTGTTTTGGCCGTAACTCTACGCACACATGTCAGAATGCTTCGCCGTCTGAACCTAGACGTGCAAAATCAAAAGACGGACGCTACGACTGGTCACATGCATGCATCCATCGATTGACAGTGAGCATACAATGCAAAAACACGCAAATAGACCTCATGGCCAGTCCGCCAAAAGACGCCTACAAGACGTATAAGACACAGCAAAGAGTCCCGGTGGCATCTGGGGCTCTGGAACAGTGGTCGGTCAGCTCCAAGCGGGTAGTCCGCCGCCTGTCGTCGTGCCGGCGTCACCAGGGCCGCCTACCTCAGGGATCTACATGAGTATGGACACGGCCGAGTGGTCACAGTAAAGTGTATAGGAACGGCACAAATCACAACATTTGGCTGAGCCCGTCAACATCCTCAAGCTGCTTCTGGACCCAGGGGTGCTCTCTGGCGCCCATGTTACCATTGCATGATTCTTCATAACTCTCTATGACCCTCTTTGTGATGCGGTAGATGCTAGGGCCCTACACTCTCACTGCCGTGCCCTGCATTATTTTATCTTGCCTTGCGTGTGTTGGGGGAGCTGCATATTTCCCGGGTGCTGATCCTTAGGGGGCCACCATGTCGATCTTGACCGTGTATTGGTCAGTAGCCGCCCTCGGTTATTCCGAGAGGTCGGGCTCGACCCCCGGGTGGCGGCATCCACACACCCGAGCTCGATGCTCGTGGTGGGTGAGTGCTCACCGGTACATGTCTCTCTCGCCTCCCCCCTCACCTCTTGTCTCGGTGTACCTGCAAGTTTTTGCAAGTAAGTTACCATATCCATGGCGTCTCTTGCTTCGTGTGCCTGGACACATTCACCCGCAGTAATACACACGTGGCAGCATGTAGCTTCCCAGTAATTACATGTTGTAGCCACACTACCTCAGCAGCACCTGCACCCAGAGCAACAAACTCTGCCTCCGACAAGCTACATGCGATTCAGCCCTGCTTCCCGGAATGCCAGGACAGAGCGGTACCACCAAGCACGAACACGTAACCGGTGCGACTGCGTCCATCTAGGCTCCAGGCCCAGTCACTGTCGGTGTAGCCGTCAAGAACCATCGAGAACTGCCGTCAAAAGCAGAGTCCAAGGTACGGCGTGGAGACCACGTACCGCACCACTCGCACAGCCACCTGGAGGGCTCTAGCACGTGGAGCCTACAAAAGCTGTGCGAGGAGGTTGACGGCATAAGCAATGTCGAGAAGTGTGGCAGTGACGAGGTACATCAGAGATCCGAAAAGGCGGAGGTACAAGGTCACATCCATCGTCTCCCCCAGCTCTGTGGGATCGTCCACCTTCAGGGTGTTCTGCCCGTCAGGTGTGAGATGTGTGGAGGCCGTTGGCACTGCGCCAAGGAGGTCACTGAAGCGCTCCCCCACAACACGTGCGTATCTGGCATAATGCAATAGAAGTGTCTGACGTCTGCGGTCTTGTACAATCTCCATGCCAAGAAACACTACTGCAGGACCAAGGTCCTTCATCCTATAGGCAGTCTAGAGGATGGCCTTGGCCTCCTTCACGGCCTCCATGGAGGGAGACACGATCAGGAGGTCGTCCACATAGACCAGGATGGAAGTGAACCGCTCAGGCGCCTGTCGGATGAAAAGAGAGGGATCTGCCTCGCTCTGTACTTACCCCGCACGAGTTAGAGTGGCTGTGATCTCCCGGTTCTAGCACCGAGGAGACTGCTTGAGTCCGTACAAGGACTTGCGCAAGCGCCAGACCTTGCCACCATCCTCAAAGCCTGGTGGCTGGGCCACGCAAATCTCCTCATCCAGAGAACCATGGAGGAACGCATAGTTCACATCCATTTGGTATAGTTCCAAGTCATGCTGAGCCACCACACCAAATTGAGCGTAAGCTGAGGTCATGCGGCCGATAAGGGCAAGGGTGTTAGTGTAATCAACGCCCTCAATCTGAGAGTACCCCTTGACAACCAAGCAAGCCTTGTGGTGTTCCAGTGAGCCATCCGGCTTCACCTTCTTGCAAAAGACCCACTTGACCTGAATCACCTTTCTCCCAGGTGGAAGGTCGACTAGCTCGTAAACTCCGTGCTCTCGGATAGCACAAAGCTCATCCTCGCACGCGGCGAGCCAGGCATCGGCATCTTTTGATGAGAGGGCGTCTCTCAGTGTGCCCGGATCAGGCGCCAACAAGGGAGAGCTCTGAGTGGTGTGTGCACACGCCTTAGAACTGGGCCTGACGACCACAAGGTCAGCTGCTGCATCACAAGTGATACGAAACTCGCGAGTGACGAGATCGTGCCCTACAGGACACGCTGGATGTACCTCTGTGTGATCTTTTCGGACACTCAGGCCGGGGGTCTTTGTGCCGGGATCGCCACTCGCAACGCTACGAGTGGAGCGCCTGGGTGCAGGACCTGACACTCACTGTGCTACGGAGCCCAACGGCCGAAGACGACCACCGGAATCACGCAAGTAGCTTGGGCTCAAAGGGTTGACCGTAGACTCAGAGACAGGCACGACCACATCTGGTGAGGACTGAGGCACAGGGGGCAGGTGATGCAGTGGGAGGAGAGTCTGGTGAACTGACGGGAGACGCAAGACTGAGAGTGGTAACAGGACTGCCCACAGAGAAAGGAGTGTGGGTGGACAGAGGGACAACATCATGGGTGCCTGTGGGGCGCGAGGGCCCAGGAGAGAAGACAGGATGGACGGGAGAGGTCTCTGGGCCGACAATGATAATCGCCGGGTCATCAAGAGCCGGAGACCAAGAAGTGGGGGGGGGGCTCGAACGGATACATTTGCCGGACGAGAGGTGCTCGTAGGCTCAGACTCCCCCATCCGTCGAGAAACCTCAAACGTAGGAACGTGTATGATAGACATCAACACAATCAAGGTCCAATCATGATAGGTGAGAGACTCAAAGAAGAGCGCGTCGCAGGACTCAACAATGCGACGACGTGCGGGTTCCCAAAAATGCCAGGCCTTCGACCGCGGGGATATACCAACTAAGGTACATAAGTGACCTCGCGGAGAGACCTTGGACCCTTGCTGATCCTCCGTGTACCACATAGAAGCCACTGAGCTTTAGACACAAGCAAGACACAGATCGGCACGGTGGCCAAACCATAGCTCATATGGTGTAACGTGGTCCAGTAGAGGACCGTGCGCGAGGTGGTTCCAGGCCCACGTCATGTAGGCGAATCCTTCGAAGGGGAAGGATTCCGGGAGACCGCACTCAGAGCGCATAGCACGAACCGCATTCTCCATCGTGCGATTCCAGTGCTCAAAGACATCGTTCTATTGAGGAGTGGCAGGAGCAGAGACCTGGTGATAAATCCCGCACTTGGCAAAGAAACTATCCATTTTGCCAAGGAACTCGCCGCCGCGATCCGAGCGGAAGGTGTGTAGCGAGTGGCGAGATTGACGCTCAGCCATCACTAGCTAGAGACAAACCTCGAGAGCGGCATTACTCTTCTGGCGCAGGCTGTAGACCCACCGCATCCGGGTGAAGTCATCGGTCAGGGTGAGGACATATCGGCCCCGATCGGAGAAGGACTCGACAGGGAGAGGACCGAGAAGGTCTTAATGGACCAGCTCGAGGGGACAAAGGGCTCGAGAATGCGAGTCAGGGTAGGTGCAGCGATGGATCTTGCCCTGAGCGCACAACAGACAATCGGTCTTGGGCGGCTTCTCGAAAGAGGCCGCGTCAAGACTGAGGGCGGGCTGTGTCCTAATGAGCTTTGACATATTGTCGGAGTCCACATGACACAGACGTCGATGCAATAGGCCCTGGTGCCCAACAGACAGGACACCAGTGACAAACACACGAGCAGGAGGGGAAGAGGAGCAAGGAGACAAAGAGATCCGAGGAACACGATACATATCATCCACAATAGAGGCACGAAGAAAAACTGTGCGAGTATCAAGAACAGTCACTATCGTAAAGTTGGCAGTGTGCTCCATAGAGGTCCCATCAAAGTGCAGGCATGTACAGAGAGCAAGCTGAGCTCAAGGTCAGGCACAAAAAGCACGTCGGAGAGATACAAGGGGCCAGACGGACCATTGAAGCACACAACCCCAACACCCTGGACTGGCAAGGAGTGACCAGAGCCTGTGCGAACGGTGCGAACAGACGCCACAGGACCGAGGACATCAAAGTCACTACGACGACATGTCATGTGGTGAGTGGCATCTGAATCGATGATCCAAGTGCCACCCAAATCACGATTGGAGGACGTCATGATGCAACGGGTAATGGAACACTTGGCTGCAGAAGGGCGCTCGGCAACAGAGGAGGGAGAACAACAAAGGGCGCACAGGTGACACTCATAAATCCAATATGTACTGTCAGGCCCATCACCATCACATGCCAGCTGTGCTCCCCCACACGAGTCATCACGAGAGACGAGAACAGACAATCAAATAGTTTGTGAACCGCCCAGCTGTGACGACACACTCGCAGCGACAGAGCTGACAGAGCTCGGCGATGGTGCGGTCACGGGGGTCCGGGTCTCCGCTGCTTGCCGGTGGAGAAGCGAGAATTGCTGCGGTCGTGGTCGCCGCGCGACCAGAGGCTGTGCTGCTTAACGTAGACCGCTGTGCGTGTGCAGCCTGAAGACCATGAGTGATCCGCGCCCAGTCGAGCGGCTGTTGGCACTCGGTGTAGCGGTGAGCGCCTCCACAGTTGTAGCAGTGAACAGTGCATCCACTGCTACCGCTTGATGACTGTTGCTGCGGTGACTGCTCGTGGGCGGAGCCACGCTTCTTTTTGCTCTTCTTTCCCTGTACTGTTGCTGCCACACCCTGCATCTGAGTCGGGGTAGTTGGGGTGGAAGGGGAAGAGGAGGGCGTGCCAGCGGATGGAGAAGTGAACTGTGAAAGAGGCGTCGGTGGTGACGCGATGACCGGTGCAACAAGTGAACTTTCCTGGTGGGCGACGGCTGCCTCACGAGCGAATGTCACCTGGAGGAAAAGCTGATGCGTCCAAGCGAGAAGCCAAAGCGAGGTGGAGAAGGGCTCGAGCGCGACATCGCTGTACCTTGTGAAGATGTCGGCGTTCTCAAGACGGACTCCGATCATGAGCGTGCGAAGCGCACAAAACTTTGTCCCTCCTCCATTCCCAAGGTGCGTATAGATGCACATGGCGCGCCGCCAATAAGTGGCTGCAAGCTCGGCAGGTCCCTGACGAAGGGAGTGGAAGGCGCGGATGTGAGCTGCGCGGGTGGCGTGTGTCACTGCAGCAAGGAGGGACAATGCCAGCTCCCAGCCCCGACGTGGGTCAGCACCCGCGCCTGTGCTGGCCTCTCCAAGGAAGGGGGGAAAGTCCACGACAGTTCCGCGAGGCATGGCGTAAAGGAGTCCGGGCATGGCCCAAGCTGCTGCCAGCACCTGAGCACGGTCCGTAACCTGGTACTGACTGTGGTAGTAGGGCCAAACCCCTCTGAAGTGGCCCAGACTTGGAAGAGGGTCTCCCAGGAGTCAAAGCCATCCTCGCTGACATATCGTGGGGGCGGTGTCTTGAAGTCCTTTGGTTGCCGCTCTGTAGGGAGAGCAACCACAGGATGGGAAAGACGAGGGACGGGGAAGACATCGGGACGAGAAAAGTCGCCGAGGTAGGTCTTAGGCGAAGATCGGATCTCCGGGATCTGGGAACCGGAACGTACTTGCAACTGGCGAAGACGCTCCTAAAGTACACAAATCTCCCTCTTGGGAGTATCATCATCCATGCGTGGCATATCAGGGCCCTCCTCCAAAGGATCAAGAAGTGGCGGGTCCTGTCCTGCCGTTCTCCTTGGTGTAGATGCTGACTGCTGTGCAGAAGGTGTGACACCATCGACTCCATCGGAGATGTGCTATGGGGCCAAGGATTGACTCCGATGAAGATCAGTGAGCGTGCGGATGGCATCGGTCTGCTGCTGCTGTAGGCGACGTATCTCATCATGTTGACTCCGCACGTCCGCAATGGCCTGCGAGCATTGGCTCATGACCTTGGAGGAGGAGGAAGAAGGATCTACTGGTCCTTTGCCGTTGTCACCGGTCGGAGCCATGTCAGCGCTCAGTATGGGGCCGAAAGTAAAAATGCTCAAAATGAGAAACCGACAGCGTTTCTAGAGAAGTTGAAACGTTCAGAGAAATTGACGTTTTGACCCCAAAATTGCTGACGTCAACACAACCGATGATGACATCAGCGTTTCTTACGATAGCGGAAAAAAAAAACGCTAGCATTTTCTTTTGCTAGCGTGTTTTATGCCAACGATTTTTTTTGGAAGGTCACGCAAATTCTGCGTGATTAGTGGGGATGACCTCGTCACCCGCTGCTCTCGGCTACGTAGAGGTTGCGTAGTTTCTATGCAGCAGAAACTGCACGACAGCTGCAATGCTTCTGCTGCGGTACTGCTGCTTCCGCAGCTACTACGCTGCAGTCGCTGTAGCAGTTGCAATGCTGCTGTTGCGATACTGCTGCTTCCGCTGCGCACTGTGAATGCTCGCGGCTGCCACCGCAAGTTGCTACTGCGAGCTGCTACTCCTTTTTTGTGTGTGTACACGCTGGCAGTCAGACACGCTTGCTGCTGCCACCCGTGGTGGTGGCAGCTGTAGTGGAGACTGAGTGATGATGTCGTTGTTGAAAACGGCTGCAACGAGTCCACGATACGGCTAGGGCGGTGACTCTCACTGCTGTTGCTGGTGCTACATCTCTGTGACGCAGCTCAGCGAGAGGGGTCTCGCTGCTCTAACACCATAAGTTAATGCGTGGAAGCTTCCTAGCGATATTGCCGCTGACTAGGCGTCACTGCCTGGTCAGACGGTGATGACATTCACAAGTAGGGGACACAAGGCAAAGTGTCAAAATGCTTAAACAGCATTTGCAGAGAGAAATGACAAATGACAGGTCCAAGACATAAGTACCTACCGCGGCGCACTGCGGGTGTCGCATGCGGCAGTGCAAGGTCTGTCAAAAAACCGGCTTAAAAACACTATTTTGGCCGTAACTCTGTGTAGACAAGTCATAACGCTACGCCGTCTGAACCTACACGTGCAAAATCTCAAGCCAGACAATACGAATGGTCACATGCATGCAACCGGCAACAAACGGTGGACATACAATGCAAATACATGCAAATTGGGCCCACGGCTAGTCCATCGATTAAATCCTACAAGCTGTAGACAAACTGTAGAAGGTCCCACACAACATCCAGGACTCTGGGGCGACCTTCAATCAGCTCCGAGCAGGTAGTCCACCGCTAGACGACGCCCCAGTGCCACCTGGGTCTGCATCAGGGATCTGCACGAGCATGGACACGGCCGAGTGGTCACAGTATACTGTACAGGTTGACAGGAATGTCACAAATCACAACAGTGCTGGACATTTAAACCCGACTGGTGGCTACACATGTTGTTGACAAGATAGCAAGAGAGCACGTCCCCTAGGGATTGGCAATCCATGCTCTCCTCAAACGATTTTACAGCATACCCCAAATAGATTGCTACAGTGGCCACAGGCGTGTGTAGCATACATGCAGTACTCTCATGTCTGGCTCATGCTAAGTGACTCGTTTATGAAGATTTGCAAGCGCAAGAAATGTATGGCTCATAAGGATCATCAAGTGCCCAAAAGAATAGTCACCTAGTCACTGTCAGCATATCCGTCACCAACGACTAAGGTTTGTGCACGAAAGTACAGTCTTACATGAACTATGAGAGGGCATAACAAATGAATCGTAGGGTAGCCTCAAGGAGGCGGATCCCTGACTGCTGCAAGAACTACGCGAGGAAGTTGACAACAAACGTGACATTGGTACGAGTGGTCATCGCACGATACATAAGCAACCCAACAATGCTGAGGTAGTCAGGGAGACCCAATGATCTCAGGCGTTGACCTGCTCGAGTCATGGGGGTGGAGGTGGTGGGAATACTTGTAACTGGCGATGCACAACGCTCCCCTAGACTGTGGACCTATGCATTTAGAACATGTAAAGTGCAACACTAAAGGGCAAGCTCAAACTCCATGCCGAGGGAGACTCTCGTTGGACCGAGGTCTTTCATCTTGTAGGCTGACTGGAGAAACGCCTTGACTGACTGGGGGGCGGCGGGACTGGGAGAGGCAATGAACGGGTCATCCACGTAGACCAAGATGGCCACAAGAGGTTGCGATTGTGGACTGAGGAAGAGTGCATGCCAACTACACTATCACGATAGCTTCCATCTTAAGAGTGGATGTGATCTCCATGTTCTAATAGCGAGGTGACTGTTTGAGGCCATACAAGGCCTTATGGAGGCGCCTGATCTTATGAGTGTCGTCGATGAATCCACGCGGCTGGACCATGTCGATCTTCTCATCTATTCGGCCATGCAAGAATGCGTTGTTTACATCCTTCTGCTCTGACTCCGAGTTGTGCTGCCGAACAAGATTGAGGAGGACGCGGGCGTTCTTGTAACGATCTACTCGTGCAAATGTCTGATCAAGTCCAACACATGGATCTCAGAGAACCCCTTGGTAGTCAGCCGGGCCTTGTAGTGATCAACTGTGCCATCTGGCTTCAGTTTTCGTTTGAGGATCCAACGAGCGGAAACTGCTTTGCGTCTGTGTGGCAGGTCGACCAGTTCAAAAGCAGCATGCTCCTTAAGAGCAATGTACTCTTCCTGCATGGACTTCTCCCAAAGAGAAACATGAGTTGCTTCACGAGCCCGGCTTATAGCCATGGGCTCAGGGGGAAATGGAGAGAGACCGCTAGCTGCAAAGAAAGCAACAACATAGTCGAAGACTAGATGGAGAATTGACAGAGCTCTAGAACTCCTCGGCGAGCAACAAAAATGCAAGTGCGCTGTTCGGATGGAAAGCACCTACAACATGGTCGAGGACATCAAAGCGAATGGGCCGGACACAGAGTGCATCAGAGGGCTATGAGGGACGAGTGCGAGTGACACGCTGTGGGGATGATTGTAAGGGAAGTGAAGGAAGTCTCCTCCCACGAACATTGGGCTCATGATTAGTAGCTATCCCAAGATTAAACAAGGAAGGGCGCTGAGACACTGGATGTAAGGGAGCATCCATGATAAGTGCAGAGGAGTGGAGAACAGGGGCAGACGATGCAGGTGACTCTTGACACAATGGAAGCGCAGAGCTCGCAGGAAGTGCATGAGAATTTGTATCCGACACCGACTCGGAGCTAGGTGGGGGACCCACAAGAGGAGTCAGCAGGCGACTCCAGTGACTATGTGGGAGGATCTGGTGATCCAGGGAACCGTCAAACAACAAGGAGCAGTTGATTCAATAGGAGCATCGACCTGGAAGAAGCAGTCCACCCAGTATGGGCCAAATGACAATGCATCAACGCGCTCACTGGGATATCATCGATGATAAATGCAGACGGCAAAGATACTATCTGCCATGCCTCTCTCACTTATGCAAGCTATCCGACGAGTGATCTGTTTTTAGAAGAAAATATGCTGTGGAATCAGAAACTAGGTCACAAAAGCCACGATTTCCAAAAGTAGACCACCAAAAGCCACGCGTTCACGATGCAGATCTCCTCATGCCTTTTCAACAAAGTGTCAACGCATGTGTTATGTCCAATCACTTAAGTTGTTGGTTTCTCTCTTTGTACATGTGGACTTTTATCCGTTTTGAAAAAATGGTTCTTGATAAAAACTTGCCCCATAAACTCAATCGAACAGGCCCTTGTAATGACACACGCACAATCAAGAGTTTTTTTGTGATATGCACTTGCCAATTTTTAGGTTCAACAGTCGAATAGTGTCAAACCTTTAAAAAAATCATGAACTACGACTACTTGTTATGTACTAGTTTCTAATCCTCTCAAGTGGGCATTTCTTTCATTACTCACATAGCTCACCAAACATTGAGACCCCAATTATCACTCCAATTATCGAGGAATATTTTGCCGACTGCCCTCGTCCTCTAGCAATCCTTTGCACACATTCCTACAACTTCGACCAATTTTGAGACTGGTCAAAAGAATTCTCACGACATTTTTTTCAACTTCTAAATGCATCGAGATACTTCAAGATTTATAAGTATGCATCTCGTGTCTTTGCTGTCGATCCTTGAAGCCTGCCACTTTTTTGGCGGAGCTTCTCGTTCCGACCACTCACGATACAACTCCACACACGTCGCTCGATAATTGACCAACGACTCCAACTACGTTTCATTTGTAACTCGACACTTGTATACATGTGTATGGACTACCAGGCGTTGAACGACGCTACCATGAAGAACTGCTATCCTCTTCTTTGAGAAGATAAAGGTTTCGACCAACTTCTAAAACTGACCTAAGTAGAGGTTATCACCAGATCTACATGGCAGACGCTGACATCAAGAAAATGGTGTTCTAAACTCGCTACGGGCATTTCAAATTCACTGTCATGCCATTTGGACTCATGAATGCCTCAGCGACATTCATGGCGGCAATTAACAAAAGTTTCTGCCCGTACCTTGACGATTTTGTCATTGTATATCTGGACGACATTTGTTGAACATTTGCCCCTCTGCATGCCCAAGTCCAGCGCCGGGAGGTGCCGACGAGCCGCGAGAGAGTGTGGAAACTCCTCAGGATTGCTAGAGGACGAGGTCAGTCGGCGTGAAAATTTCTTTCAGGAATTTTCACTCTCTCTCGCGGCTCGTCGGCAAGAGTTCTTGTATCCTAAAAGGGAGGATTGCCCCTGCAATCTGACAAGTCGCTAAATCCAGTGGAAGTTGTTTCACCAGAATCAGACTAGAAACAAGGGAGATATGGGCTTCCAAACTTGGGGTGTGCGCGACGGCTTTGGGAGCTGGCCGCTGTTCGATTGCCGGTGAGAAATTGACCTGAACAACTAACGATATGCCATCTGGGGATTTTGCTCCGGAAGAGCTGCCGAGGCGTCTAGTGGATGATCCGTCGGATTTCAGGAGTGCTGTTTGTTATTGAGGGACTTGGCGAAAATTCTGGCTCGGAGTCCGAAACTCAGTATTTCAGTTTGTTACTCGAGGACTTAGTCAAAATTATGACTGCAGATCCGCGAACAGGTTTCGAACCACATCAATCCCCATCACCAAAGACGATGATTAACTCATCGAAACAGACCCAAAAAGCATGAGGGGTGACGCCGCAACACGTACGGACATCTGCGCCTCCAGAATGGCGTTTTGATGGGTCCTTGATGTGTGAGGGCGCCTTTGCGAGCGACATGGTGCGCGTCACCGACTGAGCGGCTGTTTTGGGGTGCTGCGCTTTGGTTGACGTAGCGGGAGCTACGGTTATCCAAATCGCGCACGGCTTAGCGCGTTGGAGAGGTCATGACTAGCCCTACAAATATTCAGATTATGTCCATGTTCTTAAACTAACTCAAAATCGCGTTATTCCCTTCTCAAAAGTGACTGTCTCGCAACTGTCTTCAACTCCTAGAAACATAACGTGAGGCGACCAGAAAGCTCACGCTTAGACTCAGAACCACCCGCTCAAAACTTAGCCGTGAGCACAGAAGACCCGTCGGGGCACGTTGGAACTGCACCCCAGATTCTGACAACACTCTGGTGTACAACCGCATCCTACAGGAGCATCATGGAAATCTCCAAAAAGTTCTCAAAGTTTTGCAAAGGAAGACGTTCTTAAAAAAACTTTTGAAGTGCCACTTTGGTCGTTGTTCGATTGAGTTTTGGATCACATCATCAACGAGGAATGGATCACCATGGATCCAAACAAAGTGGAATCATTTGCTGATAGGCTAACACCGACCAACATCCGAGACGTTCAAGTTTTCCTCGGCTTCTGAACTTACTAGCAATATTTTGCACGTGATTACACCCGAGTTTCAACGCCTCTCTCCAATCTCACTCAAAAAGAAAACATGTGGTAATGGGGAGACAACAAACAAGAAGCGTTCACTGCTTTACAAAATGCTCTGACCTCAATGCCAACCCTCAATGCTTTCTACTTTCAGGACCCACTTCGACCGCACAACGTGAGCACTGGCAGGTCTGTCCACTAGCAACCATCCCATTCTCCTCAATGGAGCTGAGTTGACTGCGAATTCCTTCATCCCACTCCACATTGTCAGGCCACGTGAGTGCCTCTGCGACAGACGTTGGCTCCTCTTGAACCATGAATGAATGGTTGAAGCCTGTCCATTCACCCCTATCTGTGTCGTAATGCTACCGAGGTACTTTGAGGCATGAACTGCTCCTTGGACCTGCTGGCAATTGCTGTTTATGTGGAGGTTGGAGGTCAACTTCATTGTTGATGATGGGAGAGGAATCATCCTCACGTTGAGGAGGATCAGATACATTGGAATCAGAGTCTGATTCCTCTGATTCATCTTCATCAACTCCTCTCCCTGTTGCAGCACCAAGCTCATGCCATTGTGCTTGTGCTTTGTCTCCCTCCTCAAGGAGAGTAAGCCACTCTCCCTCATTTGGAGTATTCTCAAGTTCGATAAGCTCTCCCCTTCTCACAGACCTTTCGTGGAAATCCACGTCTTTAATGCGTATGGCCTTCTTGGCTCCTTGGACCCACAGTCCATATGCTTTGTGGGCAGCGTCATAACCGATGAAAATGCACTTTTGTGCTTTTGCATCAAGCTTTTCAAGGCCCTCACCGGCGTTGACCTTGGCAAAGCTGGTACAACGGAACACCTTGAGATGGGAGGCGTCCGGCTTCCTTCATGACAATGATTCTTGAGGCGTCTTCCACTGTTGTGTCTGCTTCTTCTTGCCTCCCCTTTGTAGAGTTGCTACAGGTGTGAGGTTCACAAGGTAGGTAGCCGTACGTGCTCCTTCAGCCGAGAACCTAGGAGGCAGCTTGGCATCAAAGAGAATGCACCTTGTCATGCCCAATAGGGTCTAGTTCATCCTTTCTGCTACACCATTGGTTTGACATGAGTAGGGGTTAGTGTTTTAGGTGTTCAATGCCCTGCAACTTGAGCCACTCCCTACAGGCTTCATACTTTCCCCCATTCTCTATTCTCCATGCCTTCACCTTCTTTCCACTCTATCGCTCAACCATAGTGACAAAGGCCTGCAGATTATCCTTCAGCTCACTTTTCTTTTTGAGAAAGTAAATCTAGACTTTGGAGCTGTTGTCATCAATGCATGTGAGAAAACATCTGCTGCCTCCATTTGACGGTATGCGAAAGGGACCATAGACGTAAGAGTGGACGAGATCAACGTGTGGAAGAGTACGCGTGCCATTGCACTTGAAGGATTTCCTTTTTGCCTTGCCTTGAAGGCATGGCTCACACATGATCCCGGCTCCCTCCGCCTCATCACGTAGCTCTATCCCACGCACTAGCTCTTGCTTTCCCATGAGTTCCAATGTGCGATGAGCCACATGCCCAAAGCACCTATGCCATGGGTTCTTAGAGGATGTGCACAGGCTAGAATGAGCAGCCCTGGTTGTTGTATTTGCTTGCATTTTTGTTGCCAAGATTTTTGCTACCAGTGCTTCCGCTACTCCAACATGTCCTTTCACATCTGGATCTACATCGCTGCTCTCCTCATCATCACTCTCAACCTAAGATTCAGCCGTTGAAGTTGTCATTTGGTCTACAAGACGCAGATTCCATCAACACGAGGAACCTGCACGGCAACCTTCTTGGCAGAGTAGGAGATGTTGATGTCCTTGGTAGGGAAAATCACTACTTTCTTCTCTTTAAGGACCACTGTCATGCCATGGTTAGTTATCTTCAAGACAGAGAGAATGTTTTCTGTGAAGGAGGGCAAATAGACCACTCCCTCTAGCTTGAGGTCGGAATCTCCACCATTGATACCCACTGTGATCAGCTTGTCACCAATCCCTTCAGCTGTCTCAACCTTGCCGTTGGCGACTCTGAGGTTCTTGTTGCATGGAGCAAGAGAGATGAAGCCTCTCTTCTTATAAGTGATGTGCTCGTTTGTGCCTGAGTCAAGGATGTAGGCTCTTGGCCTGAGTATCCCCCTCCCTTTGTTGGAGGTTCTCTTGGCCATCAAGCTTGTTGAAGGATCCTTCCCACCATTTCCCCCTGGCCATTCATCTCTGTCTCCTCCCTCTCTCTTGGGTGCATGGCACTCTCGAGTCCAGTTTCCAGCCTTGCCACAATTATGGCAGTTTCCTTGGCGCTTTGGACCCCTCTGCACCACTATTGCTAGTGTTGTTGCTTCCCTTGTATCGAGAGGAGGAGGTATTGCAAAAGGTGTCACTGCTCCATTAGGCAAAGCTAGCCATGTTTGCTTCACTGCTGCTACGACGCATGGCTTCATTTCAAACATACTCAGAGATGGTGGTGTAGGAAAATTGATCTTCAGTCCACCCTCCAATCATTGTTGTCATGGAGACCCAGCTTTCCGGCAGCGTCATAAAAAAAATCATGGCCTGCATATCGGATTTCAGGTCCCACCCCATGCCGGTGGCTTGTTGCAAGACTGTCTCAAATTTGTGCATAAAGGCAGAGACATCCTCCCCTTGACCAAGCCTCATGCTGATGAGGTTTTGTAGAATGAAGAGATGGTTGGCAAGTGAGGAGGACTGAGACACCTTTCCGATTTTGGCGTATGCCGTGGCTACCATTGTACAACCGCTGATGTGTAAAAGGACTGAGGGTTGTATGGAGGACACAAGAATGGCGGGAGCTTTCTTGTTGAGTTGACCAATGCCACAAGGTCAGTACCCTCTTCCTTTGGTGCTGGGATAGTTCCGTCAAAATATCCTAGCAGATCTATGTCATCCATGATGATCTCAAACTGCCACTTCTAGAGCGCAAACCCCTCTCCATCAAACTTGAGGATAGGCAAATGAATCCCTGGTTCCCTTGTCCCTCGCCCCTTGCCATCCCTACAACTACAACTGCTACAACTGTTGCACCTGTTGTTGATGCCGATGTACCTGTGTTTGAGGCCGCTATAGGCTGTTGGTGAGAATAGGTAACTGCTTCCCCTGTTGACGTTGCCCTTTGCAAGAAGATGTAGGCTGATGTAGGCTGACGTAGGCTGATGTCAACTCCCAAGGTGGAAAGGTGGCAATGTGTTGCATTCCCCTCCGGCTGATGGTTGACCTGCAAACAGAGAAGGTGGGTGAGAGCAAAGGTGCTCTCACTGCTTATGACTTTAGCGGTTGCGTGCGTGAAACCAGAGGAGTGGGCCCATAACCCTTTGTTAGCTACTGAGCTAACCACCTCTGGCGGAGAAGGTGCAAAACCGAAAAAGCTCACAAAGGTGTTTACACCTTCTTCCTTTGTTGACATGTGTCATGTACCCCAAACTTAATCAAGCATACACTTCACCTTCAAGAAATCTAACGCCTTAGTATCACATCTCAAGAAGAGCTCAAGTCATCAATACGCAAGAGAGCATCAAGCAAGGGTTAATCAGCATGCAAAACATGTCCTTTCATAGCTGTCTGTCCAGTCCTAGAACTCCAAAGCACATTCTCAGGAAGTGGCCTGAACCAGCCACATCACCAATAGACTTGCACTGTATGCTTGACGCATAAGCATACTAGTGTCAAGGTGACAGACCAACCAAGTAGCGTCCAAGAAGCTATATACTTTCTTTCTTCAAAGCTTCCAAGGCAAACAAGTTGTGCATGGGGCCTGGATTGAACTCATGACCTCTCACTTGGCCAAATCAACAAAATGGCCAAGGTGACCACTCCTCCACATGGTGTACTCACAGGTCATATCTCATATGAGACAAAGCATAGTTGAGTCACACCACAACGGATCCAGGGATCGTACCTCCACAAGGGCAAAGCTTTCCTGATCCGTCCTACAACACTGAACAATGGGCCAAACCATTCAACAGCACGGACCAAAACTCAACTATGTCGTACACAAAAAGAAGATAATAGCGGACGTGCGCGCATTTTAAGATGTGGCGGCCCTATCTCGAATGCCGCCGATGAGTCGTACCTACCAACCATCATGCATTGAAACATTTGAAGACGCAGCATAACCTCATGTGACGCCAAAGCCGATGGATGGAGTCTATCAAATCTGGGTTCGACTGCGATATGGAGCATCGACTGGACAAAAGCCAACCCATCAGACACGCTCAACCTCCGACCAGGCCTAATGGTTGAAGCAACAACATATGAACTTCAGTGTGATCTGTATCTGGAGAAGCCTTTCACACTTGGCTATGATCAGGATGGCGGATACGACAAGTTGAAGTTTTGGGACGACGCACCCTATTAGCGACAACGATTCAATGGCCAAGTGGTTGTAACCCAAAACAACGAGCTTTGCTGCATGCTGCTTGAGGAGTGCCACAACACCGGACCACATGGATATTTTGGAGAGGATAAGATGCTGAAGAAGGTGATGAAGCACTACTGATGGGAGAAGATGCAAACCGACGTTGCCAACTTCTGCAAATCCTATGACACGTGTCAGCGACAAAAATCTGGTCACACACGGCCACCTGGAAATCTGCACATTCCAATGGAACCAGGGAATGACATTTCCATGGACTTAGTCATAGGATTACCGGTCACACCCGAGGCATATGGCAAAATCCACGTGGTTGTCGACAGGTTTTCCAAGATATCCCACTTTATCCCGACAACGACCGCCGTCATCACCGAAGGAACAACGCGGATGTTTCTAAACAACATTGTACCGCTACATAGGGTACAGAGAACCATCACAAGCAAGAAAGACGGTCGATTCACCAGCTGATTCTGGCACAAACTGATGACTTGTTACGGCAATCGGATCCAGCTTTCCACGGCGTTCCACCCACAAACCGATGGCCAAACTGAGCAGACCAATCAGACACTTGTACGAATTCTCTAAACATTATGCAACCACACGGGACAGATTGGGTACCCAAACTCCCAACCACCAAAATCACATAAAACTTGGAAAAACCCACCACAACGGGTAACAATCCGTTCAAAGTGGTGTATGGCAAACATCCCGCCATACTAGTCGGACTTCACAGCCAAAGCAACATTCCTGTGGTCGACATCCAATGCCACGATTGCTCCACCATCTAGGATGAAACACGGCAAATGCTCGCGAAGACACAAGTGATGATGAAACGAGCAGCCGACTGACATTGGAGCAATGAGGTGTTCATCGCTGGTGACAAGATTCTCCTCAGTTCCGCAAATGCCAAACTTCACTGAGCCGATTGTTTGAAACTCAAACCCTGATGGTTGGGACCGTTTGAGATCAAGCACATAAAAACCCCTGTGGTTACACAAATCAAACTCTCCGACTCTACACAAGTTCATCCGGTGTTCCACATTAGCAGACTCAAGAACTATGGGGACCCTGGTGAGAACTTCACTAGCAGGGATGTGCCTCTCCCTCCTCCTATACAAGTGGACGAGGACATGAATGTTGTAACTGGAGGAGAGATGTCACCTTGGAGTAGCGAGCATGTGGGACTGAAAGGGCATCAGTTTTTCTGAAGAATGGTTATTGAATCCCTCAAAATGATGGAGTACACATAGAGTTAGAGCTTGGGCAAGTCAGCCCTCTCACAAGCCGCACCACTTAGCCATGAAGGCTAAGGCTCACACACTAGAGTCCATAATCTCACACAAGAGAGGAAATCATCCTAGCAATCAGGTTGACCACTCACACATGACCTAGAGAGCAAGAAAAGACTCTCATGGCACACTCCTATTGGTCACATAACACACAGTCCCAGGGAGAATCGCCATGTGTCCATGGCTAGCACACAAGGATCTCACCTCACCTAAAAGGTAACATGTAGGCCTACCTGTCCTTTTTTTTCCACTCCTCATACGCCGCTGTGGCAATTGTAGATGAACTTTTATCTACTGCACCCTTCTGTAGCGTCTTCCTTGCCACCACCTGCACTGCGGTGATATCTTTTGCTTGTGGATTAGGAGCTTGCTCCTCGCCGCTCACCACCTCCCACAAGCCCCTCTCTTCCAAAAGGAGGCGGGTACGGATATTTCAAAACGTGAATTTGAAGCATCCTTCCAGCTTCTCCAAGGGCTGGGCTACTTTCACCACGCCTGACGCCTGATGTTGCCATTTTGAGCTTTGGTAATGCTCAACGCTACCCTTGAGTGGCATCACTACCCCTGCTTCTGCAACTTCTTCTGCCAAAAATTTGTCTGACAGAAAATGGACTGTAAAGGCCAGCAGATTGTAAATTAAAAAAACCCAAGCCCACAACTGAAACATTCAGCTCAAAACCTTTAAGATGGAAACATAAAACAGGGACATAAATGAGGGATTTTGAAAGATATGCCCATTTGGAAAAAGGGTATGCTGTTGCTCCTACTCCAGCTCAGACCAGCAACTTGTAAACGGCGTTTCTCCCAAACGTACCAATGGAATGCAAATATTTTTGCACCATTGGAAAGCTTAGGAAACATAACTTGATTCCCATGTGCTACTTTTTAAATTTGAGCAAGAAATGACAGAGTTGTGGTCATCACAAGGCGACTGTCTTACTCAGAGATAAGTGAGTAGCTTTGGCCGACCTTGTTTTTAGCACAACTCTACATCCGACCGTTGGATCTTCGCGATCTTGGGCTCATTGAATTTCTTGTCTTGAAAAAGTTGTGAACCACTAGTGGATTATTGAATTTAGTCAAGGTTTCACCCTAACCTGTCACTCTCAAAGTGACTTCCTGCGCAGGCTGAAACTGGCAGAATCTGGCTCTGATACCAAGTGTTGTAACTGGAGGAGAGAGGTGACCTTGGAGCAGCGAGCATGTGGGACTGAAAGGGCATCCATTGTGCTGAATAATGGTTATTGAATCACTCAAAATGATGGAGTACATATAGAGCTAGAGCCTGGGCAAGTCAGCCCTCTCACAAGCCACACCACTTAGCCATGGAGGCTAAGGCTCACACACTAGAGTCCATTATCTCACACAAGAGAGGAAATCAGCCTAGCAATCAGGCTGACCACTCACACACGACCTAGAGAGCTAGAAAATTCTCTCATGGCACACTCCTAGTGCTCACATAACCCACAATCTCAGGGAGAATCGCCATGTGGCCATGGCTACCACACAAGGATCTCACCTCACCCAAAAAGTAAGGAGAGGTACCTTTTTCCTAGTCAGCACACCCTGACAAAGCAGCCCAAGAATCAAGGACGTTTTTACATATTTCTCTAATCAGGTCTTAACCCTGGACCTCTTTCCTTTTTCCTTTTTCAGGCTAAGGCATGGAGTCGTCACCCATGGTTACCCAGACACCGGCGGTGACCCCGAAAATTCCAAAAATTCATATCTCTCAATACGACCGTTGGATCAGCCTCAAACTTGGACCGTAGACATTTTGCCACCTGATCTCTCCGACGGTGAAGATGGATCAATGATCGGAGCAGGCATCTAGAGGATTCCTGGAACTTGCTCCTGTGGACCTGAAACTGAGCTGGATGGCCCATCTTCCAACAACGGAGTACGTCATCGAGGAAATCCTTGACAGTCAAATACGTGGAAAAATGAGAGAATATCTTGTCAAGTGGCATGGCTATGACAACCTCCGCGAAATCGATCATCCGATCGATGGGTATTATTGTTGTCACCAGACTACGTTTGTACACGTGCTGGGACTTTGCAGCTAAAAGGAGGGCAAGTGTTTCATACCAAATGTACACGAGTGCCTAATCTTCCCAAGTGGGCATTAACACAAATAGCCCATCGCGCATCGAGACCCTAATTTTTGCTCCAATGTGTAGTTGCTGGGAAGCGTCCAAGCTAGACTCGCATAATGCCAGGGCGATGGCTAGAGAGTGTCACACGCCATGAATGTGGCAAGGTCTTTAACGTGGTGATTAGGTCTGAAGATAGACCAGAGATTGGTGAGCAGGGAGCGTGAGTGCAAGGCCAGTGAGTGCATGCTGGCACCGAGGAGACACTCAAGCCAACATGCACCAGCACTCCGGGGTCAAGCTCGCCTCCTTGGAATCAAGTAAAGGTGGCTTCTTACGGGTGCACAGCCGAAGACTGGCACGATTGCTCCCTATGGATCAGCACCAGGGAAAGTCATGCAACTTCCCGAAACACCCAAAGGCAAGTCACAATAATGTAGGATCAGCAGTCAGAATGTACAAATCCTAGCATCAACCACATCAAGGCAAAATAGTCACATGGAGGCCATTCATTTGCTAGAGGACACTCCTGGGTAGATCTTTGGTTGCTTGATGAAGTTAGAACAAGTAGCCAAGGTGTGATCATGTGACATCTCCACAAGTAAGGCTATGATCACTCAATATGTACATGTGTGTGTGTGCGAACAGGAGTGTGATAAGAGGGAATGGAGATGTGAGTGGCCAACGATACTCCTTCACTCTTCCATGAATCACAGGCAAACAACCCACACACACTGAAACATGGCACACACAAGAATGCAAGTATGAGAAATAGAGAGGCAAGTAGGCATCAAACACCTTAGCCTAGGTCATGGATACAGATGAGACCAACAGCATGGATAGCACACTTCAAGACATTTTGGTTGAGAGCCTTGGTGAGAAAGTCAGCTCTTTGTGACTGTGTATCCGCCCAAGCAACGCAGACAATGCCAACAGTAATGCACTCGCAAAAAAAGTGGTGCTCCGCGTTGATGTGCTTGGTGCGTGAATGGTGTATGCCATTATCTTTTGTGATGGATTTTTTCTTTGATTTTCACAGCGCAGAGTAATGCAGCGAATGGGAACACACAAGTACGCCAAGAGCCAGGCAGCTTCACAAGTACCTACGCTAAGATCTACATACTCAGTCTGTACGCTACTACGAGCAATACACCATTGCTTTCCACTTTTCCATGAGACTGTTGTTCCATCAATCATGAAAATGTATCCCACTCTACTTCTTGCATTGAAGTCATTTATCCGGACACTGTTTAGTGAACACAATGATAAGCACTGAGGGTTGTACGCGAAAGTACAACCCGGTGTGAGGCGTGGAGAGTGTGTACCACACCACCCGCAACGCCGCCTCAAGATGGCGCTCTCCGGAACACTTGGAGAATTCGAAGAGAAATTTTATGGCAAAGGAAACATCAGCATGAGTGGTGGTGGCAAGATACATCAGGGAGCCAATAACCTTGAGATAGTATGTTACGTCCACCATCTCCCCCAGCTTTGATGGCTCCGAGGACTTCAGCAATGATTGACCGGCTGGGGTCATGGGTGTAGAAGCTGTGGGGACAGAGGTGAGGAGCGGTCTAAACGTACATATGTAGCCTGGTGAATGTGTAAAGTGCGACGTGAGCGATCACGCTTTAGCTTCATGCCCAGGAAGACACAATTTGGACCAAGGTCTTTCATCTTGTATGCTGACTATAAGAGAGACTTTGCAGCTTAGACGAATGCAACATCTAGAGAAGAAATCAAGTGATCATCCACATAGACAAGGATGGCAACAAGCGGCCTGGTGGGGGCAATAAGGAACAGGGCAGGATCTACAGTGCTTCTCCATAACCTCCCTTTCTCTAAATTTACTGTA
Source organism: Penium margaritaceum (assembly GCA_023375785.1). Taxonomy (NCBI): domain Eukaryota; kingdom Viridiplantae; phylum Streptophyta; class Zygnematophyceae; order Desmidiales; family Peniaceae; genus Penium; species Penium margaritaceum. The sequence continues at coordinate 46,081 of SZWC01012012.1, forward strand.
ATATTCTTGTTCAACAAGCGTGGGGACTGTTTTAGCCCATGGAGGGCTTTCAGTAGACGCCACAATCGATTTGTGCCGTATGAAAAGCCGTGTGGTTATGCCATATAAGTTTCCTCTTCAAGTTGGCCATGGAGGAAGACATTGTTGATGTCCACCTGTTTAAGTTCCCAGTCATGTTAGGCTACTAGACAAGGCAGTGCCTTGGCTGTGGTGCAGCGACCCACTGAAGCAAATGTCTCATCGAAGTTGACCCCAGGGACTTGAGAGAAGCCCTTTGCAATGAGTGTTCCCTTGTACTGGTGTTGTTAGTGTTGGTTTGTGGACCACAGACTTGTCGTGACCTCTGGCCTCGCTGCACACTCACCTCATTGATGCAGGTGACTGATGCTGGAGTGACTCTGGCGCCGACATCACAGCGTCCCTCGTGATAAGGCATGCACAAGAAGAGGAGCTGTGTCAATTTTTGGTGTGGTTCATGACAGAAGTACTTCATAGACATGTGCTCTCGTTGCAGTAACGCTAGGTTTCCTAGTGCTACTGTGGTTTGGGGGGGGGCTGAGCACCCGGGGTTGTGACGCCTAGGTTGTCTCGACAGAAATTCGTCGATGTGCAGGTTGCAGGATAATGCCGCCCAAGGTGCGAGATCGAGGTCCTTCTGGGCCTCGTAGTGACGAGCGAAGTTGGAGCTCGCCGCCCCTCGCTCGTCACTACTCGCGCTCCCACTAGCAGCTCTGTCATTTTGTTACTCGTTACTTGTGACTCTCTCACTTGTCTGTTCTAGCGACAACGTACGTGGTGCAAAACCTCTCTTGGTTCCTCGCCCCACATCCTTCCATTCCCTCGTCACACCGTGCCTTATAACCTACTAGTATCAGAGCAGAGTGTGAGGAGGGACACATCGCGCTCGTCATCGCGCGTGCGGTCCTGTCCGCGTGTGACGCCTCGACGTCGCCGCCGTCGCTTCCGCCACCTCTGCCGCCCTCTAACAGCCACAGGGGTCCTTAGTGAGGAGAATCTCACTCCCACAAGCCTTCGGCCTCTCCTCTTGGAGGCCGATTCCGCAGGTTAGGGCGTTCTCCCCACACCCGCGGACCTCTCCTCCCGCACCTCTCTCGCGTCACTCACCAGCTGCCTTCTTCGCAGCCGGTCCTCCCACCTCACTCCTGTGCTTTCATCACAGGGGTCACTCTGCCGCTTGTGCATCTGGGTGCCAGCAGCGACTTTGTTGGTTGCAGCAGCCAAGTTCCCTCAGCAGCCACAGTGCCAAGTACGCGCGGCAGCAGCAGCATCGTCCGCAGCAGCAGCAGATGCATCAGTAATTGCAGCAGCAGCGCAGACAATAACAGTGGCACCATTAGCTGCAGCCGTAGACACAAACGCAGCCGCAACAGCGTTGTCAGCAGCAGCAGCAGCAGCAGCAGCACGCATAGCAGCCTTTTGCAACAGCGTGGCAGCCATATTGGTCCCAACAGTGACAACATTAGCTGCAGCACCAGACGCAAACGCAGCAGCAACAGCTTTGCCAGCAGCAGCAGCAGCAGCACGCATAGCAGCCTTTTGCAACAGCGTGGCAGCCACATTGGTCCCAACAGTGACAACATTAGCTGCAGCAGCAGACGCAAACGCAGCAGCAACAGCTTTGCCAGCAGCAGCAGCACGCACAGCAGCCCTTTTGCAATAGCGCTGGCAGCCGCACATACGCAGCAGCAGCATTGCCAGCAGCAGCAGCAGCAGCACGCACAGCAGCCCTTTTGCAACCGCGCTGGCAGCCGCACCAGCCTCAACATCAGCCACATCGGCTACAAGCTGCACCGCTTCGGTGGTGCTGCGTCCACCACGCTGGCTCTCCGTGACGCTCACTGCGCGCTTCCTCCTGGTGCTTACTACGAGGGAGAGCCGCCGCATCGTCACGCGAGACGTCGCAGAGGCATGAGTGGCGATCGAGGATCTGCGTCCACAACAGCGTCGTCTACACGGACTGCTCGCCACCGACCGGTAAGCGTCTCCCCACCCCTTTCTCCTGGGGGGGATCCGCAGCAGCAGGTCCCTCCCGATCTATGTGCTGCGTTTACCGAGGACGTCGTGGGCATTGCGAGTGCCCTCACTCGAACGACTGCAGCAGTTATAGACGCAGCTGTAGCAGCCGCCGCTACGTTTGCCGCTGCCGCGAGAGCCTCTCGTGCGCCTGCCTCGACCTCAGCAGGACGTGCAACAGAAGCGTACACAGAAGCTGCGGTTGTCGTCGGTCCCATTGCTGCAGCAGCCGCTGACATAGGGACGCAGATCTCTGCAGCAGCGTCTGCCGTTGCATCTGCGGCAGCCTCATCTGCATCTGCAATAGCGACGGCTGCAGCTTCCATCCGCACCTCGACGGCCGCCGCAGTCACTTCAGCAGCTTCTGCCCCATCTGCTGCCTCCAGCTTCGTCACTGCTACGGTCTCCATCGTAGCAGTTATCGTCACCCTCAGTGCTGCCCTTGTCACTGGAGCGTTTGCTCTGGTGGTGCCATTCGCCTCCACTGTTGCCATTCTCTCCGCTGCCTCCGCCGCTGCGGTCCCACCGCTTTTAGCCTTCCTGCGCAGTCCGTCTCCTCCTGTTGCTGCATGACTGTCTATCTTGCATGCTGCCGTTCTTTCCTGCCTTCTCTTGCTCTCTCTGCGGTGGCTTGTTCTTTCTGACTCGGGGTGGGCTGTCCTGCAGCATTCACCTACTGTGCCTCAGGCATCCCCATTTTTCCCACGCCCACTGGGGCTGGGGAAACTCTGCCCAAATTTGTCGGGCAGAGCCCTCACGTCGTCACCATGCCTGGTGACGACGAGTCAGTCATCGCTACCCTTCAGCGTCAGCTGGCCCTCGCCCGCGAGGCTCAGCAGGAAGCTGAAGATCGCCTTAAATTGGCAGAGGACAATCGTGCAGCCTTCGCTGATGAAGTCGCCGCTATTGTCTTGCGTCGCCTCCCTGCCGCGTCTGCTGTTCCNACTGAGTCTGCCCGTGCCGTGCGCGCCCTCATCGCTGCCGCTCCTGAGTCGCTGATTGATGATGTCGGCACGTTCAATGCTGACCCTGCTGTCCAGCGTCTGGCCGACCCTGTCGGTGCATATGCCATGCTGCGTCGTCGCACCACTGTCACTGGCCAGGCCGCTCAGAGCGCACTCACAGTCCAGTTCAACACACTCCTCATGCGTAGCGATGAGACCGCTGATGCCTACTGGTCTCGCGGTCTTAAGCTTCTTCGCGAGCTTGGCAAAGCGGCACCTGGCCAGCTCTCTGCTGTCCTCACCATGGTCAACGGCCTCATCCCGGAGTTGTCCGACCTTCTTCGCGACGTCACAGCTGACGAGCTCCAACAGCTTGCCTCACAGCCCGTTCCCCCGGATTCACCGCCTGGGGTGGGGGATCTCTGGAATTTTACCTCCGAGCGTCTTGCTGCTTGGTGGACCAGCCTTCAAAACAAGCGCCTCCACCGCTCTGCTGTCACAGGTGTTGCTGCACTTGCCACCACCTCCGCACCCGCCTCTTCCTCCTCCTCCTCCTCGCCTGCCCCGTCTTCTCCTGCTTCCGCCCTTGCCTCCCAGGGCCGTGGGAAGGGCAAGGGTAAGGGCAAAGGCAAAGGGAAGGACAAGGGTGGCGCCCCTTCCTCCCGGACTCCGGGTGCAGTCGTGTGCTGGAACTGCGGCTCCTCCGAGCATTCTGCCCGTTCCTGTCCCGCCCCTCCAGACGATCTTCGTCTCGCTCGGGCCATGCGCGCACACTGGGCTCGCACTTCGGGCTCCTCCTCCGCACCATCATCCTCCTCTTCTTCCATCTCTTCACGTTCGCCTACCACATCCTCTGCTCACGCCCACTCCACCACTAGTGTGCCGTTCTTCCCGCCTCCTGGTCCCTACCCCTGGGGCTGGCCTCCTCCCTCCGGTGCACCCACGTATGCGGGTCCTCCCTCCTCCGCCTACACATCGCCACCGTGGTTCCCCTCGTCCTCGGGCATGTCTTCTCCGGCTCCCCCAGCGTCAGTGGACGGTGACCGTGGTGATCGGGAGCGCCAGCTGGAGCAGTCTCTTCTTCAGCTTCTACGCCTTCGCGATCAGGGAGGTGAGGGTGTTGCATCGACGGCCAGAGGTCTTGTGTGTCAGACGGACAGTGTCCTTCATGGGGACCCCCCCGGTCACGTTCTAGGCTCGTTGAGTGTGTCCGTCCCGTGGATTGAGCACTGGCAGTCTGTCTTCCTTCCTCGTTGTCTCACCCTCTGTGCGTCGCCTGTCTCCTCCGGGTCCTTTGTCGGCACTGTCGCCACATCTGGTGTTCTCCCCTCTGTCCGTGTCTCCAGTGGATTTTGGATTCTCGACTCCGGGGCCACGCACCACATGACGTCTGTTCGCTCCTCGTTCGTCTCATTGGGTCCTGTCGGGTCTGTCCGCTTTGTACGCACAGGGTCCGGTCAGTTGCTCCCCGTTCAGGGCGTTGGCGTTGTCCGTTTCGTCGGTCCCAGTGGTGCCTTGTATTTTCCTGACGTTCTGTACGTGCCTTCGCTCGAGCTCAGCCTGCTGTCTGTGTCGTCCCTCGACAACCAAGGTATGGATTTCACTGCCAGCCGTGGTGTTGGCACTGTTCGTCTGCGTTCCTCTGGCTGTTCTGTCTTACGTGGCGTGCAGTGTGGCCGACTTTATCGTGTTCCCTTGCATGCCTCTTCTCCTTCCTCCGTGCCGGGGTCTGCGCTCGCTCATGTTGTACCATCCCTCTCTCCTGACCTTGTGCGTCTCTTGCATCGCCGCCTTGGTCATGTTCATTCCGATGCCGTTCACAGTATGCTTCGCCTTCAGCCTGCTGTTGGCCTCTCTCCATCTGACTTCCCTGTCCCTTGCCCTGCTGATTGTCTCGACTGTGCGCAAGGCAAAATGCATCGCTCCCCTTTCGCTTCGTCTTCCTCTCAGTCCTCTCACCCGCTCGATCGTGTCCATGCGGATGTCATGGGGCCTTTGCCCCATGACCTCCTGGGTGACGTTGGTCGGTACGTCGTGTGCCTCACCGATGATTTCTCCCGGTTTCGCTGGGTCTTCGCTCTTCGCCAGAAGAGCGATGTCTGCTCCGTCATTGAGTCCTGGCTGATTCAGGCTCAGCGCGCGTGTCAGCGGTCGTTGCGCATCTTTCGCAGCGACCGTGGTGGCGAGTTCCTTGGTCCAACCGCCCGCCTCCTTGAGTCACGCGGGGTGTGTCTGGAGACCTCCGCTCCATACACACCCCAGCAGAACGGCGTTTCCGAACGCTGGAACCGTACTTTGGCCGACGGAGTCCGCACCCTCTTGTCCGAGTCCGGCCTACCCCTGCTCTTTGCCTTTGAGGCCATGAGCTACATGACGTGGGTCTGGAACCGCATTCCCCACGGCCCTCTTCCTCGTACGGTCACCCCTTTTGAGCGCTGGTACGGCACTCGCGCTGACCTGCGTCTCGCTCGGGTCTGGGGCAGTATTGCTTCCGTCTGGCTCCCTGAGGATTTGCGTGACGGCAAACTGTCTCCTCGTGGCCGCCTTTGCCCCTTTCTGGGCGTGTCTGCCCAGTCTAAGGCCTGGCGTTTCTGGGATCCTGTCCGTCAACGCGTCATCGAATCCCGTGATGCATTGTTCTTTGAGTCTGTCTTCCTTCGTGACCTCAGTCGCTTGCCTCCTGCTTCCTCTCTCCTGCCTCTCACTCGGCTGGGGGGGGTAGTCGTTCCTGCAGCCCCTGCAGTTCCTGCTGTTGCACCGCAGCTCTCACCCTCGTTGCAGTCTGGTCCTGCACCCTGTTTATCACCCTCGTCATCTGGTCCTGCACCAGAGTCGTCCCCGTCCTGCAGCAGCTCCTCTACTGCCCCGTCCTCTCCTGTCACGGACTCTGTCCAGTCAGCTGCGTTCACCCCACCTGTTTCTCCTTCTAGTCCGGTCACGCCTCTGGTGGCCACCTCGCCTGTCTCTTCCCTTCCTCCTGTGGCTGCTTCATCTCCGCCACTGACCTCCACAGGTCCCGCCGCGGTCTCCCCTTTCGTCCGAGGAGGGCGCCTTCGTGCGCTCCCTCAACGTTCTAGCACTGCGGTCCTAGCTCGCCCCCCACAGTCTCAGACCGGGCCGTCTCCTGTCCTCCCTACTGGCATGGATGCCCTGGGCTTGGCCACAGGGGTTGTACACCCCAGCTCGGCCCTTGGGTATGCGCTCCTTGCGTCAGAGCATGCACATGCATTGACGATTGCTGCCTCGAGCAACATTGCAGAATGTCACGCTACGTCAGCTGCCACAGCTCTACCACCTGAGCCAACCACGGTGCGTCAGGCACGTGCTTCCACTGACTCCCAGCAGTGGGAGGCGGCCATGCATGATGAGCTCAACGCTCTGGATGACCACGCAGTCCATGAGTTGGTCGACTTGCCGCCTGGTCGCAAGGCCATTGACGCTCGCTGGGTCTTCCGATGGAAGTACAAACCCAGCGGCGCCCTGGACAAGTACAAGGCAAGGCTCACGGCGAAGGGGTTCTCTCAGGTCCCAGGCATCGACTTCGATGAAACATTTGCACCGGTCGGGCGATACACCACAGCCAGAGCGCTGCTGAGTCTCGTAGCTCACCATGACTGGGAGCTTGAACAGATGGACGTGAACAATGCGTTCCTACACGGACGGCTAGACGAGGAGATCTACATGGTTCAGCCTCCTGGCTTCTCTGATGGGACTGACAGAGTCTGGCGGCTGCGGAAGGCCCTATACGGCCTGAAGCAGTCGCCCCGTTGCTGGAACCAGGAGATCACGTCCACCCTCGAGAAAGGAGGGTACCGACGCAGTATGGTGGATCCTTCACTCTTTGTGACTCCACCTTCTGTGCCGTTTGTGGCTGTCCTCGTCTATGTGGACGACCTACTGATAGCATCACCTTGCCAGGATGCTGTCAGGTCAGTGAAAAACCTCCTGCAGTCCACGTACAAGATGAAATACCTTGGTCCTGCTCGTGTATTTTTGGGCATGGAGCTTGAGCGTGATCGGGCACATCGCACTCTTCACGTGCACCAGGCTGCTTATGTTCGCAGTCTGGGGGAGCGCTTTGCCTCCCTGCTTGAGTCCACTCCCACAGCGTCGACGCCTATGACGCCAGCTGGGCAGAGGTTGCTGAAGACACTGGATGTGTCGAAGCTGGGGGAGGCAGTCGACGTGACAGACTATCTTCGCGTCATCGGGTC
>SZWC01012012.1:53385-78311 GCA_023375785.1 Penium margaritaceum
ACTAAAGCAATTGCTGAACATGATGGCATGCATCACACACGCACGAAGCACATCAATGTTGAGCATCACTTTGTACGTGAGCGCGTTGCTGCAGGTGATGTCCGGATCGTTTGGGTCGACACACGACAGCAGAGAGCTGATTTCTTGACAAAAGCACTCAGCAGCAATGTCTTCAAGGCAGCAGTGCATGCAGTGGGACTGTTGTGTCCTCGTCGTGACCCTGGATGAGTGGTTGTTTGTGCATGTGTACAGTCGTTCGTCACGTCTTGTGACACATGTTGTGTGCTTGTGCTTGCGTCGGCTGTGGGTCATGGGGGAGTGTTGGTTTGTGGACCACAGACTTGTCGTGACCTCTGGCCTCGCTGCACACTCACCTCATTGATGCAGGTGACTGATGCTGGAGTGACTCTGGCGCCGACATCACAGCGTCCCTCGTGATAAGGCATGCACAAGAAGAGGAGCTGTGTCAATTTTTGGTGTGGTTCATGACAGAAGTACTTCATAGACATGTGCTCTCGTTGCAGTAACGCTAGGTTTCCTAGTGCTACTGTGGTTTGGGGGGGGGCTGAGCACCCGGGGTTGTGACGCCTAGGTTGTCTCGACAGAAATTCGTCGATGTGCAGGTTGCAGGATAATGCCGCCCAAGGTGCGAGATCGAGGTCCTTCTGGGCCTCGTAGTGACGAGCGAAGTTGGAGCTCGCCGTCCCTCGCTCGTCACTACTCTCGCTCCCACTAGCAGCTCTGTCATTTTGTTACTCGTTACTTGTGACTCTCTCACTTGTCTGTTCTAGCGACAACGTACGTGGTGCAAAACCTCTCTTGGTTCCTCGCCCCACATCCTTCCATTCCCTCGTCACACCGTGCCTTATAACCTACAGTTAGGGTTCAGCTTGCACCAATACACCCATTTTCCGGCCAGTGTTTGCGCCCAAGTGGGAAGTCGACTAGCTCATAAACACCATGCTCAGAAATAGCATCAAGTTTGGCTGTCATGCCCTGCTCCCACAGAGGGGAGTCGGACACTATGCGGGCAGCCTGCAAAGTTAGAGGTTCAAGTGGAAGAGGAAAAAAACCAATAGTAGCAAGGCATGAGGCTATGTACCCAGCCTCGGACAAAGTAAGGGCTAGACAAAACTCCTTCTCAATGAGGGAGCAGCCAAGTGCAGTGATGGGGTGCACCACAGACACAGCAATGGGCAAGGAGGTGGTCACAAGGCCAAGAGCCCGAAGGACTGGGTCACCTAAGACAACATGACGGGGGTGAGATGGAAGTGCCCAGAGGCGACCATCGCGCATGTAGGGTGAGACAAGAGGCACAGAGGAAACACACGGGTTTGAGGCAGGATAGGGCTCAAGAGCCACAGAGGGCTCAGGGGGCGCCGACCCAACACAGGGGTCTGGGCTTAGAGGCATGGCAGGAGTGTGAGAGGGAGTAGGTAAGACAGAGGTTGCAGAGGGCTCAGAGGGAGCAGGCGGTGTACAGGGAGCAGACAACTCAGAAGAATCAGAGGGCGTATAGGAGGTAGAGGGCTTAGTGGTGCAGAGGACGTAAAGGAGGCAGAGGGCTCAGAGGATGCAGAGGGATCCGACGGATGCACCGAAGGGAGAAAAGAGGACCAAAAGGGATTAGTGCCTTGCCCATCTGGAGGAGGCAGAGAGAGGGACTCAGCCAAGAAGCGAGGGATGTCATGCTCAAACAAGTGCTTGAAGAGGAGGGCATCGTGAGATTCAAGGACCTGACAGTGCACTAGATCCCAAAAGCGATACACCTTGGAAAAGGGAAAGACAGCAAGGAAGACACATAGATGACCACGGGGGGAGAGCTTACCCTCTCAGTGGTCAGCAAGGAGCCACACAGAGATGAGACATCCCCAAACGCAAGCAAGATAAAGAATGACACAATGGACCATCCAGTGCTCAAAGGGGGTAATTGTGTGAGGGAAGGGACCGTGGGGGACGCGGTTCCAAACCCACGTCATGTAGGACATGGCCTCAAAGGTGAAGAGAGGGGACTATCCAGAGGCATAGAGCAGGGAGTGTTCCCTGACAACCAGGGTGCGGTTCCAGCGCTCGGACACGACATTTTGTTGAGGAGTGTAGGGTGCAGAGGACCCAAGACGAACACCACCATATTCAAGGAAGTGAGAGGTGGGACCAAAGAAGTCGCCACCCCGATCACTGTGAAAGACACGCAAGGGATTAAGGCAAGCANAAAGGGGGTAATTGTGTGAGGGAAGGGACCGTGGGGGACGCGGTTCCAAACCCACGTCATGTAGGACATGGCCTCAAAGGTGAAGAGAGGGGACTATCCAGAGGCATAGAGCAGGGAGTGTTCCCTGACAACCAGGGTGCGGTTCCAGCGCTCGGACACGACATTTTGTTGAGGAGTGTAGGGTGCAGAGGACCCAAGACGAACACCACCATATTCAAGGAAGTGAGAGGTGGGACCAAAGAAGTCGCCACCCCGATCACTGTGAAAGACACGCAAGGGATTAAGGCAAGCACACTCAGCCTAAGGAAGCCATGTCACAAGGACTTCAGTGACATAACTCTTGTGGCGAAGGGCAAAGATCCACCACTAGCAGGAGAAATCATCAGCAAAGCAAAGGAAGTAGCGGCCGAGGCAACCGAGAAAGTCATGAGGCAAGGGACCCATAACATTAGCATGCACAAGGTCAAGGGGATATGAAGTGGTGGACGCAACCGTCATGAAGGGTTAACAATGCATATTGACACTGGTGCACTCAAGGTAGGCAGAGGAGCACGTAGGCACAAACGTGGCAGCGTCAAGGTGAAGAGCAGGGCGAATGTGGAGGAGAAGTTGAATGGCAGCAGTGTGGATGTGACAAAAGTGGTAGTAAAATAGGTCTGTGTGCAGAGGAGACATGGAGGGTACAACATGAACAAGAGCAGAGGGAGCGGAAGACGTTGGCAATGAGAGAGAAACACATAACAGACGGTCAGAGCGCATGCCACAAAAAACAACACGGCCAGAGGAGCGAAGAGCAACAGTTCCAATGCCACGGTTGGACGAGAAGTTCATGCCTTCATCATCAAGGGTGGTCAATAAGAGAAGACTGACCTCAAGGTTAGGCACATACAACACATCAGGGAGAAACAGGGACCCACGAGGACCAACAAAGCGGATCACGCCAACACCTTGAACAGGCAGAAGTTGGCCAGAGCCAGTGCGCACAAAGTGGACCAGATCGACCAGGTTGAGGGAAACAAAGGAGGAACAACGGGAGGTCATGTGATGGGTGGCACCGGAGTCAATGATCTAGAAACCAAAAGAAACATGGGAAGAGGGAAGAACAAGGCAGACAACGACAATCCCCGGAAAGGAGTCGGGAGGCATGTGACCGAGGCAGGTGGAGAACGTGTGAGTCTGCCAATCTTCAATCCAATAACGTTCATGAGGCGAGGCCCCCTACAGACACCCAGAGGCAGTACCACGAAGAATGGCATCTGACTCACACACAAGCACATTACACCGGCCACTAACACTCTCACCTCCTTGAGAATGGAGGTGGAGAAGCTCTGTGAGGCGGCGCTCAAGTGTGCGCTCCTTGTCTTGACAGTCAGAGGAACAGTCGTAGGAACATGTGTTAGAGAAGTGGCCGTCATCACGAGGCTAGGTAGGCATGGAGTAGTGAGAAGAGGGAGGACCATAGTAGGGAAGTCCAAAAGGAGGTGGGATCCAGCCACACGGACTGGAGTGAGGTGCCAATGGTTGGAGAGGGGTAAGAGTGGGGGTGAGAGCGGAGACAGTGGATGATGAAGAGGATGAAGCAATCGTCACCGCAGTTGCTGCATAGGAGGAGGCGACACTAGTGCGAGCCCACTGGGTACGCATGGAAGATGCTAGGTGAGCGTCATTACGAGGCACCGGGCACTTGGGAGCAGAGTGACCAGTGGCTCTGCAGTTCCAGCATGTAACCTTTGCATGGGATGCACTCACGGAGGAGGCTTTGCCAGTGCAGCCATGGCCCAAACCGGCACGGTCAGACCCACCACCCCCGTAACGTTAGGCACCGTGAGTGGTGTGAGCAGCTACAGTAGAAGGAGAAGAGGAGGTGGAAGCAGGAGCTGTAGAGGAGGAGGGTGAGGCAGTGGTAACTACAGCGAGAGCTGCACGATGTAGGTGCGTGTTCTGCAGTTTACTCTACCAATCAGTGAGTCGAGCTATAGTGAACTCATAGAGGGACCAAATCCCTAGAGGTGCATTGGCAGGGACTGGGGCAGAAGCAAGGCGCTCAAGCTTAGCCTGAGAGGAGTGTAGGTACACGTGAGAGAGCTCAAGGATGAGACCAGAAGAAATGGACAAGCAAGGTAAAAGAGGCCCTGGTGTCGCTTCGCCCAGGTCACAGAGGAGGCACAAACTCCACGCCCAGCACTCATCAACAGTATCATCCGCACGCATGAGGACTGTGTTGAAATGCACAGTGAGCGCACTCTGGGCAGCATGCCTGGTCATAGTCTTGTGACGGTGAACGAGTGCGAATGCTCCAACAGGGTCAGCAGGGGTGCCACGGGCAGGGCCAGCATTGTATGGACCAATATCGTCGAGAAGGATCCCGGGCCCAGTATTGATGAGGGCACAAATAGCACGGGCTACCTCAGTAGGATGAGGATCAAAGGACGCCCTGGCTGGAGAGTAGTAATCCCACAAAAGCTGACCCTGGGCCCATGCGCTGAAGCGGGTCTCCCAAGAGGAGAATGTCAACTTAGAGGTAAACTAAGGTGGTGCACTCTCAAGGTTTTTTCACCTGGCGGGAAGGAGGACTTAAGCGAGGGCAGCTATGGAGAAGGCAGGTGAGGTGGATTTTGGAACAACGTAGGGAGGAACAGAGGACTCAGAAAAAGCAGTCTCGTCAGCAGGCAGGGCAGCAACAATTGCCGGGATGACTTGCAAGCGCTCTATGACTAGGTTTGCCACACTTGTAGCCAGGTCCTACTGTGCTTCTAGTCCATGATGTGCCTCGTCCTCAACTTTCTGGTGTGCTGCCTATGCTTCATCAAGGGCAGCTTGCAAGGCCTCTATGGTCTATTTTGGTGTTGGCATGATGAAGGAAGAGAATGGAATCCAAGAAAGTAGAGGTAGAGAGGAGGGACGTGGGAGTAGTGCAAAGAGGGACGGCACCACTACGGCCGCGGAGGAGAACAAAACAGCCACCCATGCAGTGATGGCCATCCTCAGGTAGAGAAGGCCACCGACAGTGGCCCCTGTAGCTACCGCTACTGCCGATGCAACGAGCACCCCTGTTGTGGCGTGGTGAGAACAAATACTGTAGGTGATACCTAAATGGAGCCAATGGCGCTTGTACTGACATCAGCAACAAAAGATGTAGATGTGGAAACAACATCAGCAGGTACTGTAACATGTGTAACGATGTTGGAAGTGGCAGCAACGAGCAAGGAAAGTGATGCTACTGCGTGTGCATAGGCCTCAGCCGCCCTGCCCATAGTGGTCTACATTGTTACCCTGCTGGAACGTGCCGTGGCAGAGAAGGTGGAGGCCGCACCTGCTGCGGCATCAAGGACAGCTCCGGCCAAACTGTAGGAGTCAGTATGGGTGGGGAGAACAAGAATGCTGAAATCGTCAGTTGCAATTGGGCGTGAAGTAGGAGTTGAGTCTGTGGAGGGGTGGACGTTAAGGTCCCTCCGGGAGGTTGTATGCCGGAGGGGCGCGGTGGAGACGCTGGGAGACCGTCAGCAATGTAGACCAGACAATCAATCTCCCGCTTGGCTGCTTCGGCAGCGGCAGCTAGGTCCTCATGCTAGTAAGATTCATCCGGCATGCAAAACCAGAGTGGCGCGTCGTCATCAGCATTGGTGCTCGACAAACGCTCGGTGATCTTCCCACCCAACACGCTCAGCGTAGCGCGTTGCTGTACGAGGAGAGTCCAATTCTTTGTTGAAAGGGACGTCCAGTGGTGGTGAATCCAGCTTGGCAGACTGTCTGGCTTTGGATGCAATAGAAGATGTAGCTGCTTTGTGTGAGGACAGGGTCTTCTCCACAAGCCGTCACAGTAGATTGTGTGGCTACTGCAGTTGAGGCAGGAGCAACGCGGGGCAAACAAGAGTTGCGAGGCAGTTGAAAGTTGGGGGATAACCAAGCGTTCAGAGAGAGCAGAGAGCTGGGCAGTCTAGAGCTATAGTTGTATACAACACAAAGAGTGCACAAAAATAGAGGGCTGCGGGGCAACGGGGGTGTAGTGAAGCCGTAAAGTTTGAGTTCCAGTGCTGCGCATAAGTAGAAGTGCAGGGCAGCCAAGGGCTTCGGGGCAGCAAAGATCTGCTATGCATCGAGTGTAGAGTGCCCAAGAATGGTGGACTGTGAGTTGTTGGACGCGGAGCAGCTATGACTATGATGAGATTTTAGGGCATGGGCTTTTCACGGCGGCATAAGGACTGCCACGTGCGTTGTTGATAGGTCACGGATCAATGAAGAGAGGGGTATTGTCCCAAGTTGCTCTGATACCAGTAGCTATTGGGAAGCTTCCTAGCTAGATCCACAAAATGAGAGGGCAATGGCTAGAGAGCATGTAACAGCATGGGTGGTAAGATCTTGAACTTGGAAGTTAGGTTACAAGAAACACCAGAGATTGGTGAGCAAGGAGCAAGAGTGTAAGGCTGGTGAGTACACGCTGGCATCGAGCAGACGCTCGGGCCGACGTGCACCGCCACCTCGGGCTTATGCCCGCCCTCTCGGAATCAACAGAGGGTGGCTTCTCATTGGTGCATAGCTGGAGACTGGCACAGGAGTGGCCCCCTAAGGATCAACATCCAGGAAAATCATGCAGCCCCTCCAAACACCAAGAGGCAAGTCACAATAATGCAGGATCGGCAGTCAGAATGTACGAATCATAGAATCAACCACATCAAAGCAAGAGATTCAAATGGAGGCCATTCATGTGCCAGAACACTCCTTGGTAGATCGTTGGCTGCTTGATGAAGCTAGAACCAGCAGCCAAGGCGCGATCATGTGACGTCTTCCCAGGTAACGCCATTATAACTCAATCTGTTCATGTGTGTATCCCATGGGGAGTGAGCCAAGATGGAATAGAGATGTGAGTGGCCAACGAGACGCCAACACGACGGTCAAGGGTAATTCGGCTAACTACCCTCGTCCTCGGGTGATCTTTGTCGCACATACAGCTTCGATCACTTTTGAAAATCATCGACCAAATTGTCACGGCCTTTTGGCCGACTCCTCAACATTTCGAGATGTATTGATGTTTATAAAGATGTATCTCTCATCCTCGCCGTCAATCCTCGAAGCCCCCCGATTCCTCGGCAAATCTTCTCGATCCGACCACTCATGACGTGATTCCACATGTGACACTCGAACACCGACCCAATGACTCCAACTACGTCTCATTTGTAATTCAAAACTCATATACATGTGTTTGGTCATTCTCACAGATGAACTGACCTAGGGGTCAGGGTTAATCATATATCCCAATGCGATGACCCGCGTTGCTAGATCCTGTTATGATTTGTGACGATGCTGTCAACCTGTACAGTTTATAGTGACCACTTGGCCGTGTCCACGCCCCCGCAGGTCCCTAATGCAGACCCAGGTGGTACCAGTGCGTCGTCTGGTGGTGGAATACCAGCTGGGATCTCACTGACGACTGTCCCGGAGCTCTGAATGTTGCTAGGGACCTCCTACAGTTTTTCTGTAGCACGTAGGAGTTTATCGATGGACTGGAAGTGGGCCTGATTTGCATGTTCTAGAATTTTGTGTGACCATTTTGATGCTGGATACATGCATGTGACCAGTCGTAGTGTCCGGCTTGTGATTCTACACATCTAGGTTTAGACGACGTCGCGTTCTGACATGTCTATGCTGAGTTACGGCCAAAACACTGGTTTTGGGCCGGTTTCAGGACAGGCCTTGTGCTACCGCGTGCGACACCCGCCGTGTGCCGCGGCACGTACTTATGCCATGGACTCGTCATTTTTCATCTCTCACTGAAAATTCTATTGAAGCATTCTGACACTTTGCCTTGTGTCCCCTAGCCAGTCCCTTGCAGTTGTGTGAATGACTTGTGACTGTTGTCACCGTCTGACCAGGCTCAAACGCCAAGAGAGACGTAGCAGAGCAGCAGTCGTGAGCGTCACCGCTACAGCCAATCCACACGGACCTGTCGATGTCACCCGACTGTCGGTGATGTTGCCCACATTCAGCATGTGAGAGTGTATCAGCAGCAGCTGCTAGCAGCACCAGGCGACAGCAGCAGCACGCAGTAGTCACTAACACGTGCTAGCATTGGCGCTCGCAGTGGTGATAGCAGGCCGCAGCTACAGCAGGTGGCGGGGCGAAGCAGCAGCAGCAGTGCGCTGCAACAGTAGAGTGTAGCAACCACAGCGCGTAGCAGGAGCAATGCGCAACAACGCAGTGCAGTGGCAGCAGGCAGCAGCCGCAGTAGGCGGTGGCTGGCAATAGTAGCAGCAAGCAGCAGCATGCAGTACCAGCAGTATTGAGCAGCAGCAGCAGTAACAACAGCAGCTCGGTAGCGGCAGCACACAACACTAGCAGCGCGCAACAAGAGCAGCGTGCAATAGAACCACTATTTAGTAGTAGCGCGCAGCTACTCCCATAGTTGCGGAAGCAACTGCGCGGTTGCTCCTGCAAGCGCAAGCGTAACAACGGTACCAGTCGAGCAGAAGCTGCTATGGAGCTTCCACACGGCCACCATGGAGCAACCGCCGAACAGCCACAGGGGCTGTCCACAAAAAGGGGGGGATACTGTGCTGGCATCAACATTTTGCTTGCTGACATCAACATTTTGCTTGCTGACATCATCAGGCCCTTGCTGACATCAGCAAATCCCTGCTGACGTGAGCACATGCCGTGAGCACATGTCAAATTTTAAGGTCGGAACATAAAAACTTGCCAGCCTTTCAACTCCTCGAGAACCTCTAACGGTTCTGAAATCCAACCTGTTTAACGTCCCAATCCATACTGAGCATTCACTTGGCTCCGACAGGTGACAAGGGGAAAGGCACACTAGATACCTCCTCCTCCTCCTCCTCCTCAGGGCTCATGAACCCACGCTCCTAGGCCATTGCGGATGTGCAGAGTCAGCAGGATGAGATTCGTTGTTACCAACAGCAGCAGACTCACGCCATCCGTGCGCTCACTGATCTCATTAGTGGTCAGGCCACGGCCCCACAACAGACATCCCGGGGAGTCGACGGTGCCATACCTTCTGCACAGCAGTTGGTATTTACACCGAGGAGAGCAGCAGGACAGGACCAGCCACTCTTTGATCCTCTAGATGAGGACCCTGACATGTGAGGGATGGATTACGACACCCATGAGAGGGAGATTCACGCTCTTTAGGAACGTCTCAGCCAGCTTCAGACGCATTCCGGTTCCCTATTCCCGGAGATCCGACCCTCGCCTGATCCCTACCTTGGTGACTTTCCTCGTCCTGGTGTCTTCCCCATCCCTCGTTCCTCCCAGCCTTTGGTTACCCTCCCCACGGAGTGTCAACCCAAGGACTTTGAGACACAACCACCACGTTATGTCAGTGAGGATGGCTTTGAGTGCTAGGAAACTCTCTTCCCAGTCTGGGCCACTTCAGAGGGAGTATGGCCCTAGTATCATAGTCAGTACCAGGTCACGGACAGCGCTAAGGTGCTGAGGGTAGTTCGCGCGATGCGCGGACCCCTTTACGCCATGTCGTGCAAGACCGTCATGGAGACGGAGACGGAGGCACGGGCGTGTGTGCAGGTCCACATGGGGGTTGCGACCTGGCACTGTCCATGCTTGCTATAGAGACGCATGCAATCTGCTCAGCTCACATTTGTGCTTTTGAACTCCCTTTGTCAGGGACCTACCGAGTCCAAAGCTGATTACTGGCAGCGTGCCATGCGCATACACACGCGCCTTGGAACTTCAGGAGGTACACAGCTCTGGGTGCTTCGCACACTCATGATCGGAGTCCGTTTTCAGCACGCAGATATATTCTTGGGGTACAGCGACGCCGTGCTCGTGCCATTATCCACCTCCCTTTAGCTTTTGCCTTGGGCGCATCAGCTCTTCCTCCAGGTGACTTCCGCCCACGAGGCAATCGTGGCCCACCAGGTGAGTTCTCTTGCTGTAGCGGTCATTACGTCACCGCTAACGCACCTCTTGCAGTCCACTTCTTCATCCTCAAGCACACCCTCCTCTTCCCCTTCAACCTCGGCTACCCTGACTCAGATGTAGGGTGTGGCAGTCACTGCACAGGGGAAGAAGGGTAGGAAGAAGCATGATTCGGGCAAGCAGCAATCGGAGCATCAGTAGTAGTCCTCAAGCGGTAGCAGTGGACACACTATCCACTGGTATAACTGTAGAGGCGCTCATCGCTACACCGAGTGCCAATATCCACTTGATTGGGCATGGATCACTCACGGTCTTCCGGTTGCACAGGCGCAGCGAGCTGCATCTAGTATCACAGCCTTCCGTCACACGGCAACCACAACTACAGCAGTTCTGGCTTCCTCACCGGTGAGCAGTGGCGACCCGGACCCACGTGACCGCATCATCGCCGAACTCTGTCAAATCTGAAGCTTCGCTTTTAGGGAGGTGCGAGTGTGATGTCACAACCGCGTGCTTCACACACTGTTTGTTTGTCTGTTCTCGTCACTCATGATGACTCGTGTGGGGGGGCACAGCTTGCATGTGATGACGATGGGCCTGACAATACTGATTGGATTCATGAGTCACACTTTTGTGCCCTTCGTTGTTCCTCCTTCCCTATTCCCAACGCCCGTCTGAGGCCGAGTGCTCCATTGCTCATTGAACAGTGACGTCCTCCGGTCGTGATCCCGGTGGCACTTGGATCATTGATTCTGGTGCCACTCATCCCATGACGTGTCGTCGTAGTGACTTTGTTTTTCTCGGTCTTGTTGCGTCTGTTTGCTCCATTCACACACGCTCTAGTCAGTCATTGCCAGTCCAGGGTGTTGGGGTTGTGTGCTTTGATGGTCTGTCTGGCCCCCTGTATCTTTCCGAGGTGCTTTTGTGCTTTTCCTTGAGCTCACCTTGCTTTCTTTGCTTGCCTGCACACAGATGGGACTCTCTGTGGAGCACATTGCAGACTTTGCGACTGTGACAGCTATTGATACTCATACCGTTATTCTTTGTGCCTCTATTGTGGATGATTTTTATCGTGTCTCTTGGATTTCTCCTCCTCCTTCTTGCTCCCCTTTCCCTCCTACTCAAGTGTTTTTCACTCGCGTTCTATCTACCAAGCACAAGCGGCTGCTGCATCATTGCTTGTGTCATGTGGGCTCCAACACTGTGTCAAAGCTCATTCCGACACAGCCCGCACCCGGTCTTGACGTGGCTTCTTTCCAGAAGCCGCCTAGAATCGAATATGTATTCTATGCTCAGGGTAAGATGCATTGTTGCACCTACCCTGAATCCCGTTCTCGCACACTTTGCCCTCTCGAGTTGGTCCACTCGGACCTTCTCTGTCCTCTTCTCGTTGAGTCTTTATCCGATCGGAGCACATATGTCCCGACCCTGACTGATGACTTCACCCGGATGCGGTGGATCTACAACCTGCGCCAGAAGAGCGATGCCACTCTCGCGGTTTGCCTCTTGCTAGTGATGACTGAGTGTCAGTCTAGCCACACGCTGCATACTTTCCATTCAGATCGTCGCGGCAAGTTCCTTGGTGATATGTAGAGTTTATTCACCGAGCACGGGGTTTTCCACCAGATCGCCGCTTGTACTACTCCTCAGCAGAACGGTGTCTCTGAGCGCTGGAACCACACCATAGAAGATGTGGTTCACACTATGCGGTCTGAGTGTGCTTAAAGGCACCCAATCATTGTCGACGGCTGCCCATTACTACTTTGGTACTACTCGGTATGGTACTGCGATCTCCCGGAGTCCTTCGCCTTCGAAGGATTCACCTACATGACGTGGGTCTGGAACTGCCTCCCGCTCGGTCCCCTTCTGGACCATGTTTTACGATACGAGATTTGGTTTGGCCACCGTTTTGACCTGCGTCTCGCTCGTATCTGGGAATCCTTGGCTTTTGTGTGGTACGCCGAGGACCAGCAGGGGTCCAAGGTCTTGTTGCGGGGTGGCTTGTGTGACTTCATAGGCATCTCCCCACGGTCAAAGGTCTGGCGTTTTTGGGACCCCGCTTGTCGTCGCACCGTTGAGTCTTGCGATGCGCTCTTTTTTTAGTCTCTCATCTACCGTGATCTCACCTCGATCACGTCACTGTCCATCATGCAAGTTCCTATGTGTGAGATCTTTTGAGGGATGGGGGAGTCTGAGCCTGTGAGCACCTCTTGCTCGGTTGATGTGTCCGTTTGAGCCTCTTCCACTTCTCTGTCTCCGGCTCTTGATGACCCATCGATCATTGCTGTTGGCCCAGAGACCTCTCCAGTATAGCTGGCTTTCACCCCTGTTCCCTCGCACCCCACAGGTACCCATGATCCTATACCTGTGTTCGCCAACACTCCAACCTCTGTGCGTGGTCCTGCCTCACCTGCTCCTACTTTCACATCCAGTTCCGTGTCTCCCACACATGCATCTCCTCGCACAGCATCACCTGCTTCTTTGCCTGAGCCTTCACCAGTTGTGGTCGTGCCTGTCCCTGAGCTTGAGGTGAACCCCTTGAGCCCACGTTCAGGGACAGGCATGTCCACAGCTAGTGAGGGCTGAGGCAAGGAAGCAGGTGATGCCATGTGAGGAGATGCATGTGTAGGAGACATGGGATTGGGTGTGACAGTAGGAGCACGTGAGGCAAGGCCACACACAAAGGCACGAGAGCTGGCTGACATAGGTACAGGATCATGGGTACCTATGGGGTGCAAGGGAACAAGGGTAGAAGTCAGTTGTGCTAGAGAGGACTCTGGGCCGACAGCGATGATTGCTCAGTCATCAAAAGGCGGAGACCGAGAAGTGGAGGGGGCTCAAACAAACACATCAGCCAGGCAAGAGGTGCTCGCAGGTTCAAACTCCCCAATCCGTTGAGAAACCTCACACATAGGAATATGTATGGCGGACAGCAATGTGATCGAGGTCAGATCACGGTAGGAGAGAAACTCAAAGAAGAGTGTGTCACGGGACTCAACGATGCGAAGACGAGCGGGGTCCTCGTCCTCTTCTTTACCTCAGCCCTCAACAGCTGAGGTTATGCCTATCACTGAGCCTGATGTGAGCCCCTTGAACCCAGGTTACTCACGTGAGTCCGGCTGTCGTCTTCGACCATTGGACCCCGGTCTCCAACGATTATCAAGTCGCGCATCCAGGTGCTCCACTTGCAGCATCGCTAGTGGTGATCCTCGCACAAAGGCCCTGGGTCTGAGTGTCCACACTAAGTACACAAAGGTACATCTAGCGTGCCCCGTAGGGCATGATCTCGTGACTCGCGAGTTTTATATCACTTGTGATGTAGTAGCTGACCTTGTGGTTCTCAGACCTAATACTAAGGCGTGTACACTTGGCACTCAAAGTTCTCCCTCCATGGCGCCTAATCTAGGCACACAGGGGGAAGGTCCCTTATCACAGGATGCTGACGTCTGGCGTGCTGCCTGCAAGGATGAGCTTTACGCCATCCGAGAGTACGGAGTTTACGAGCTAGTCGACCTTCTACCTGGGAGGAAGGCTATTCAGGTCTTGTGGGTCTTTTGCAAGAAAGTGAAGCCAGATGGCTTAGTGGAACGCCACAAGGCTTGCTTGGTCGTCAAGGGGTACCCTCAGATCGAGGGCATTGCTTACACTGACACCTTTACCCCTATCAACCGCATGACCTAAGCTCGTGCTCTCTTTGGTGTAGTGGCTGAGCATGACTGGGAATTGCACCAGATGGATGTGAACAATGCGTTCCTCCTTGGCTCTCTGGATGAGGAGATTTACGTGGCTCATCCACTAGGCTTTGAGGACGGTGACAAGGTCTGGCGCTTGCGTAAGTCCTTGTACGTCCTCAAGCAGTCTCCTTGGTGTTGGAACAGGAGATCACTGGCACCATGACTTGTGCGATATATATACATAGCGAGACAGATCCCTCTCTCTTTATCCAACGGATGCGTGAGCGGTTTGCCGCCATCCTGGTCTATGTGGACGACCTTCTGATTGCGTATCCTTCCATGGAGGCCATGAAGGAGGCCAAGGGGATTCTCTAGACAACCTTTAAGATGATGGACCTTGGTCTTGTAGCGGTGATTCTAGGCATGGAGATCGTGTGAAACCGCAGACGTCGGACACCATTGCTGCATCAGGCCCAATATGCACGTGTTGTCGGGGAGCACTTAAGTGACCTCTTTGGCGCAGTTCCCACAGCCTCCACACCTCTCACACTTGATGAACAGGATTCCCTAAAGTTGGATGATGTTACACTGCTAGGGGAGACAGTGGATGTAACCTTGTAGTTCCGCCTCATCGAATCTCTGATGTACCTGGCCACTACCACGCATCCCAACATCGCCTTCGCCTTCAACCTCCTTACACATTTTTTGTAGGCTCCATGCGCTAGAGCCTTCCATGCCGCTGTGCAAGTGGTGCGGTATGTGGTCTCCACACTATACCTCAAACTGTGCTTTCGGCGCCAGTGTTTGGTAGTTCTTGACGGCTACATCGACAGCGTTTGGGCCTGGTGTCCAGATGGACGCAGTCGCACCGCTTACGTGTTCCTGCTCGGTGGTACCGCTATGTCCTAGAGCAGCGGGAAGCAGGGCTATATTACACATAGCTTGTTGTAGGTAGAGTATGTTGCTCTGGTTGTAGCAGTTGCTGAGGCTGTATGGCTGCACCGCCTGCTCCTTGAGTTGGGTCAGTCAGTACCCGCCATTTTGCTTTGTTGCGACAACAAGAGGCACTTGCCATTACGGAGAACTCTGGTGTCTTTTGCACTCGCACAAAGGACATTGCGAGTGAGCATCACTTTGTCCATGATCAAGTGGAGCGACACGTGTTTTCCGTCATATGGGTTGGCACTGACATGCTGCGTGCTGAATTCTTGACGAAGGCACTAGCACGTGACACGTTTTGCGTGCCCATTCATTCTGTTCGGCTTCGACCCTTGCCTAAGAGTGGTTGAGTGTGGGGTGTGTCTGTGTCTGTGTTACGATTATCTTCTGCACTTGTTATTGTACTTGTGTCAGTGTTGCACGTGTATGGACATGCATACCATCGGGTCACGGGGGAGTGTTGTGATTTGTGACTTTCCTGTCGACCGATACAATTTACTGTGACCACTCGGCCGTGTCCATGCCCCAACAGATCCCTGATGCTGACCCAGGTTGTACCGATGCGTCGTCTGGCGGTGGACTACCAGCTTGCAGCTGACCAAAGATCGTCCCAAAGCTCAAGACGCTACCAGGGACCTCTTGCAGTTTTCTACAGCACGTAGGGGTTTATCCGTGGACTGGTTGTGGGCCTGATTTGCATGTTTTTGCATTGTGTCCATCGTTTGATGTCGAATACATGCATGTGACCAGTCGTAGTGTTCGGCTTGTGATTATGCACGTCTAGGTTTGAACGTAGCGTTTTGACATGTCTACGCTGAGTTGCAGCCAAAACACTGGTTTTGGGCCGGTTTTTAAGATTTACCTTGTGCTGCCATGTGCGACACCTGCCGTGCGCTGCGGCAAGTACTTATGCTATGGACCTGTCATTTGTCATCTCTCTCTGCAAATACTATTGAAGCACTATGACACTTTGCCTTGTGTCTCCTAGCCAAACCCTTGCCGTTGTGTGTAGGACTTGTAGCTATTGTTATTGTCTGACCAGGCACTGAGGCCTAGTCAGTGGCCGTGTCGCTTGGAAGCTTCCATCCATCTTCTCTGATCCATCATCAAGGGAGCCCGGATTTTGGTGACGACCAACGCGATGGCCCATCGGAAACCCTGGCGGCGAGTTTGCAATTTGTTTTACCTATTGGTGACTCCTTGTGGTGGCAAGGACTCAGCCCGCTGCATAGGTCGGCAGATAAGTCGCCAAGCATAAACTGAAAAATGTTAGACAAGACGTTTGAATTTCAAGGTTGAACGCCAAGAAGTTTTTCGTGGGATAAATTGACCCATGGCTCTGGGTTGATTACATGTCCCTATGCGAGGACTTGCATTGCCGCATCCATCAGCAAAGGACCCTGGATTTTTACGGCAAGCAATGCGAGGGCACGTCGGAAACTCTCGCGAATAAACTTTGTTGTTTGTAATACCGGCCGGTCACTCCTCGTCGTGACAAGGACTTAGCCCGTTGCATGGGTCTTCAATTCATCCAGTCGTCGAGCACCAAGTGGAAATTGTATTTTAACAAGGCAAACGAGCTTGAAAAAGGACGTTTGAATGTCAAGGTTGAACATCAAGAAATCTTTCGCAATGCCTCGGGCTTCGCTCTGGTCGATCAAGGGCTTGCAACAACACTGTACTTTGCTTGATCCAAATTCTGACAAGCAGGATCAGTTTGAAGGGCCATGTCGTCACTGTGATCAAAGGGCATGGCTCCACGGCTGATGCGATCGGCCGTCAGGGCCCATTTGTTGACAATGGAGCGAAAGGGGCTTTTGGAGCCGCTTCATTGAGGTTGAATTGCCCTTTTTGGTGATGACTTGGCCTTCGCTCTGGTCATTCAGCTAGAAATCCTAGGCAGCAGGTTAGGGCAGCAGCGTTGTTGATGCAGCGTGCGGGCTTCCATGCTCGTTGCTTCAGTCTGCTGTCCCCTCAATCTACTACTCTAGAGTCTAAGTCTGGAAGCTCTGGGTTTGTTACTAAAAACGCGCGCGCCAGTGTTAACGCCAGAAAGCAGCTGAAAAGTGAAAGTGACTTATTAGGAATGAAGAATGAGCAACAATAGGAGACCCCTCCAAGTTCTAGCTCCCCCCCCCCACTAGTGTAGATCTTGTTACTCAGCTAACCAGCCAATCAGAAAATAGTCCTAGACCTATTTTCTGGCAGGCACGGTTTTCTCGGTGAGCCGTGCCAGACGCCAGACAGCCCAAAACCAGTCGTCCGTTTTGGGCCATACCATAATACCGACGCTGCGAACGCAGTCGTGCGGTCAGAACCAGCTAAAAAAATAGGAGCGAAGAGTTATGGCTGCCCAAACCCAGGCAGTACCTATGACACTCAATGATGCCAAACAGGGCCACACACCAGGAAACATGGACCCTAGGCACAACATGATGTTGCAGACGTGACGCCACGACCAGAGATAGCGCTGGGTGCATGGAGACAGCATCTGCAGTGGCAATGACCGCCGGCGGCCCGACCGTCGAGGAGGCCTGCCGATGGAGCTGAGCGCGTCGCCGGAAGGAGGAGGCTCAAGCAAACGATGAGTGGGCCTTAGCGTGCGTCGGCTCTACCGAGCGACACTCCAGCAATGTGGAGTCTCGCCATCAGTCATTTGCACGCCGATGTACACAAGCTGGGAGGACACACAAGAGTACAATGAGGGATGCACGAAAACCAACACTCCCTCATGACTCACAGGCGTAGTGCACATGTGTGGGTAGAGACATAGTCAACGACCAGACTCCCTCAGGCCATACAGAAGTGACGGCAGGGACAAAGAGAGCCACTCACGGATGCACGCCGACTGAACTCACAGCCTTCTTGAATGAGTCGCGCTTCATTCCCTTGGGCAAGAAGTCAGCCAGCTTCCGTGCTGTCTCAACCCACACGATGCTGATGCTGCCGTCATGCAACAACAAACGCACATAGTGATTCTCAACGTTGATGACTTTTTGTGTGTGTGATGCACGTCGTCATTGCCGACGATGGCCATGGCACTTTCATTGTCACAATGCAATGTGATGGATGCGACAGACTGATGCAACTCGGAGAACAGACGACGCAACCACACACTCTCACATGCGCCTAAGCCAAGAGCAATGTACTCGGCTTCATCAGTGCTGCGTGCAATGCACCCCTACTTGCCACTGCGCTAGGACACAGCTGTGCCGCCAATGAGAAAGATCCAGCTTATGCGACTCTTACCGTCCGGACTGCCGACCCAGTCATTGTCGGTGTAGCACACTGCGACAACAGACAGTTGGCGACGGAACATGAGACCTCGCCGAGGAGTCGAGACGACAAAGCGTAGAACTCGGATCGCGGCCTCGTAGTGGAGGTGACGCGGCTCCAGAGAAAAATGGGCTAGGAGGTTGACGGCGAACGCGATGTCTGGGCGCGTCATCATCGCTAAGAACATCAGTGACCCGATGACTCGCAGGTACGTGGTCACGTCAACTGGCTCCCCCACAACAGCTGGGTCAGGACTCTTCAGCTTCACCTAGCCATCAGGTGACATGGGGAAAGATGCGCTCGGCATGAGTGGCAGGTCCTCCGCAAAGCGGGTGGACAGAGTCTGCACATAGGCGGTCTGGTGGATGTGCAGGACACCGTGGGAGTGATCATGCTCAAGCTCCATGCCCAGGAAGACTCCGGTAGATCCGAGATCCTTCATCTGGTAGGCGGTGTGCAACAAGTCCTTCACACGCTGGTTGGTAGCTCTTTCTGGCAACGCAATGAGGAGATTGTTGACATAAACCAGAGCAGCAGCGAAAGACTGGCCTCGCGGATTGACAAACAGTGCGAGGTCAGCGGTGTTGTGCTAGAGCCCGTCGCGAAGGAGTGTGCTACTGATCTCCTGGTTCCTGCACCGAGGCGACTACTTCAGGCCATAGAGGGCCTTCTGTAGCCGCGAGACTCTCCGAGTTCCATCATCAAAGCCTAAGGGGATGCACCACGTAGAGTTCCTCACACTTTAATGAGCCATGAAGAAAGGCATTGCTCACATCCATCTGATGCAGCTCCCACCCATGCTCGGCGACCAGGCTGAATAGCGCCCGGCTAGTGGAGAACCGGCCAACTAGGGCAAAGATCTGGCCGTAATCGACCCCAGGAATGTGCGAAAACCCCTTAGCTGTAAGGCAGGCTTTGTACTTGTCCAAGGACTCGTTGGGCTTCATCTTGCGCCGAAAGACCCACTTGGCGCCGATGGCCTTCAATCCTGGGGGAAGATCGACAAGGTCATGCACGTGGTGCTGTCGAATGGTAGCAATCTCATCGTCGTAGGCAGCGTCCCTGTCTACGGCCTCAGGAGAGGCTCGTGCCTTGCGAAGGGTGGCTGGGTCCTCCGGGCGTGCTGTGGAGCGGACTGAGAGAGCTTGTGCATCTCGAGCTCTAGGTGGGATGCGGGTGAGTCTGCCATGACAGTGTGCCGATGCTTGTGATGAAGCATGGCGTAGACCAATGCGGAGCCCGAGTGAAGGTCTGCAATGATGGCTGAGGGGTCAAGCCAAGGGCCTTGGTGCAAGGATCCCCACTCACGACCGTAGGAATAAAGGAGACACGTGGAGCCACGGGGAGTCGAGGCGCAACGGAGCACGGTGTGACGGTCTGCGCGCTCACCGACGGCTTGGGTTAGAGGTTGCCGCCTGGGCCACGTATGTAGCGTGGCAGGACAGGCGATGACACTTATTCCGAGGGGCCAACGGAGGCGGACGGGACTACAGGCCCGGAGGGGGCGGCGGATGCAACCGAGGCTGCTGGCCCGGAGGGGCTAGCGGGTGCGACTAGGGCTGCTAGCCTAGAGGGGCCAATGGACGCGACTGGGGTTGCCGGCCCGGAGAGACCAGTGGACGCGACTGGAGCTATTGGCCCGAAGGGACCAATGGACGCGACTAGAGCTCCTGGCCCAGAGGGGCTAGTAGACACAACTGGGGCTGCTGGCTTGGAGGGGCCAGTGGACGCGACAGAAGCTGCTCGCCAGGAGGGGCCAATAGACGCGACTAGGGATGCCGACACGGAGGGGCTGGTGGACGCGACTGGGGCTGCCGGCCCGGAGGGGCCAGTGAATGCGACTGGGGCTGCTCGCCCGGAGGGTCCATTAGACGCGACTGGAGCTGCTAGTCCGGAGGGGCCAGTGGAAGCGACTGGGGCTGCCAGCTTAGAGGGACTGAGGGATGTGTCACTCAGAAGCGGCAAGACGTAGGACGGACTCACAACTCCCCGACGCGACGAGATGGACACGGACAAGCTGGAGCGAATGAGGTTACAAGGCAACAGGTCCTCGAAGAAGAGGACATTGCGGGACTCGACAATGCAGTGCCCAGAGGGATCCCAAAAGTGCCAGGCCTTGGAATGACGAGAGACACTGAGGAAGGTGCAAAGACGTCCGTGGAGGGCAAGCTTGCCGCCCTGCTGCCTGCGGGCAGCCACACAATGGCCACGCAGCCCCAGACGCGAGCCGGGCGGAGGTCGGCGCGCTTTCCGCACCAATGCTGGTATGGCATGGACTAGCATGGAAGGGGACCATGGGGAATCCGGTTCAAGACCCATGTCATGTAGGCCATGGCTTCAAAATAGAAGCCATCGGAGAGACCTGACTCGACCCGCATGCTGCAAACGGCGTTGGCCATGGTACGGTTATACCGTTCGGAGATATCATTCTCAGCGGGCATGTAGGGTGCAAACGTCTCATGGTGGATCTTGCGGGAGGCGAGAAAGGCCAATTCTCACCCATGTACTCACCACCGCGATCAGAGCAAAAGCGGCAAAGAGAGCGGCCACACTCGCGCTCCTCAAGGACAAGCCAGTCTTGGATGGCTCGGGCGACATCGCTTTTCTGCCGAAGGCAGAAGACCCAGCCGTAACGAGAAAAGTCCTCAGTGAGGGCGAGGACGTAGCAGCCATGCTCGCCAACGGACTCGGTGGGGAGGGGGTCCATGACATCCGAATGGACCAGGTCGAGAGGGGCGGATGCACGGGAGGAAGACAAAGGAGACGTGGACCGGTGCATCTTCCCCTGAGTGCAATCAATGCACTTGGTGGGACATGGGAGAGGGAAAGTCTCACGGTCAAGGCCCTTGGCCGGCTGGGTACAGAGCATGCTGTCTACGCCGAGAGAGTAGACCTGGCAAAGGCAGCAGTGCAAGAGGTGGGTGTGCTAAGGAGAGAGCATACTGGTGAAAAACACATGGCCTGTGGCAAACGACGAGTAGGAGACGGAAGGGGAGGAGGAGAGGCGAGGTACATGCCGCAGGTTACCACGGGTGGTGGCGTGCAGTACTACAAGACCAGATGGACGCAACGACATAGTGCCATCACTTCGCGAGTGCAAAACGTCCATGCTCATGCGATCAAGGGCAGTGATGAACAGGAGGCTGCGCTCAAGACTTGGGAGGAAAAGGACATTGGTTAGAAAGACGTCACCGGCAGGACCACGGAAACGAACGACACCAACACCACGGACAAGCAACACCTGTCCGGAGCCCGTCCGGACATCGGAGACATCGCCTACGAAACCGAGCATACTAATGGTCTCACGAGAGGCCATCATATGATGCGTGGCCCCGGAGTCGATGATCCAGGTCTCAGCAGGGTCCTGGACCGGGGTCGCCAGATTGCTAACGGTGACATGACTGCAAGCAAGGGACGCGGACGCGGTGGAAGGAGGCACAAACCGAGACTGCCAGTCGTCATGGAAAGGGGCAGAGGAGACCATGGGAGACGATGAGATAGACAAAGAAACGGGACACGATCGCAGCTCAGTCTCTGTCATGCAAGACTGGGCAGGAGAGCAGGAGGTGATGCAACCCGCACTTCCCTGGGGAGGTGGGCGAGGTAGGCCGAGCTGGAGTGCGATGAACTGCTCCAGCTGACGCTAACGGGAGGACGGCCCGGGAGTATAGACTGAGTGCGGAGTGACGGCAACGGAGCCTGAGGAGGATAGTGCCAGCGAAGGAAACAAGGGCGTCGACAACTGTGGATGGTGCGATTACGGCGCTAGTGTTAGCTGGACTGGCGATGCAATCAGGGTGATGGAGCTACTGGACAAGGCCGAAGCGTCAGAGCCTGCGACAGCAATGGCGGCAGAAGCGAGACGGCGTTCCTGCTGGCGATGCATGGTGGCGATGACACGCGCCTCGTTCGTCGGCAGAGGGCACGTGTACCACCCGTGCCCGGGCTGGCGACAGTTGTGGTAGACCGAGCCGCCACCGTTGGACCCGGTTGACAGCTGCTGCTGTTGTTGCTGACCCTTGCCTTTCTTGTTCTGACGCTTCTTCTTCCCCGACGACGATGAGGTAGCTGTGGCAGGGGAGGCGACGCCCACGCAGGCGATGGCAGGGGAGGCGAGAGCCTCCGTGCACTGGAGTCGGGACTCCATATGAGCTTCCTCAATCCTAAGCAAGAGCTCGTATGCCCAATGGATGAGGGTGCCCTGGGCAGCCATGGTGGAGAGGATGTCGTGAGAGAAGTGCACGATGACGTTCGCGTACGCAGCAGTGGCAATGCGCTTTTTTTTCTTCTTCCTTTCTTTTGTCACAGCGGGCTCCGCTGCTCCCTGTGGGATGCAGGCAGCGAGCCCGCTTTTTGCTGCGAGTAGCGAGCTTGCTGCATGCAGCCCGTCGTTCGCTGTGAGCTGTGGGCTGCGAGCAGCAGCAGGCGCTGCTCGCTACTTCCAGCAGCTGCTTGCTACTATTGCTGCTTCAGCTGGCTGCTGTAGTGGCTTGCTGTTGCGGCTGCTGCAGCCTGCTGCTGCTCGTTGTTGATATTGCTGCTTGCTGCCGTTGCTGCTGTTGCTGCGGGCTGCTGCTACTGGCTGCCGCAGCTACTTGCTGCTGCGGGCTGCTTTTGCTGCGAGCTACTACGAGCTGCTGCTGTTGCCTGCTGCTACTGCTGCACGCAGATGCTTCTAGCTGCTGCTGCCACTACTCGTTGCCGTTGCCCCTGGCTTCCGCTGTTGCAGGCTGCTACTGCTGGTTTCTGGTGCTAGTCACTACACCTGGGTGAAGTTATAGCGTGCGTCATCGCCCGCAAGTATCGCACGCGGACTGCCGCTCACCTGCTCACGTCACGCGTGGAGGTCAGTACTGCCAAAGCTTTTCGGCAACATTTCCCCTAGCCCAATGGCCGTGGGAAAAAATCTCACGCCGCCACCAGGCAGGTTAATGCTGCTGGGAAAAATCCATCAGCATTTCCCCTGCATTAGCACGTATGGGGATCCACTAGCGTTGTCGAGCACCTATACGCCAGTCTTCTACTGCTGCTCCTCTGCTCTGGCTCTGATACCAAGCCATAAATCCTGGGGAGCAGGTTGGGGCATCAACGTTGTTGATGCAGCGTGCCGGCTTCCACGCTCGTTGCTTAAGTCTGCTGCCCCCTCAGTCTACTGCTCTAGATTCTAAGTCTGGAAGCTCTTGGTTTGTTACTCAGAAACGCGCGCGCCAGTGTTAGCGCCAGAAAGCAGCCGAAAAGTGAAAGTGACTCATTAGGAATGAAGAATGAGCGACAATGGGAGACCCCTCCAAATTCTAGCTCCCTCCCACTAGTGTAGAAGTTGTTACTCAGCTAACCAGCCAATCAGAAAACAGTCCTAGACTTATTTTCTGGCAGGCAGGGTTTTCTCGGTGAGCCTTGCCAAACGCCCGACAGCCCAAAGCCCGAGCGTCATCTGTTTTGCCTGAAAACTGGACCATACCATAATACCAACGATGCAAACGCAATCGTGTGCTCAGAATCAGCTAGAAAAATAGCAGCAAAGAGTTATGACTGCCTGAACCCATGCATTGCCTACAACTATCAGTGATGCCAAACAAGGCCACACAGCATCAGACATGGACCCTAGGCACGACATGATGCTGCAACCGTGACGCCACGACAAGAGACAGTACTCGGTGCATGCAGACAACATCTGCAGTGGCAGTGACCGTTGGCGGCCCGACCGCTGAGGAGGCCTGCCAATGGAGCTGAGCGCATCGCCAAAGGGAGGAGGCTCCAGCGAACGGTGAGTGGGCCTCAGCGTGCGTTGGCTCCACCGAGCAACACTCCAACAGTGTCGAGTCTTGCCGTCAGTCATCTGCACAGCGATGTGCACAAGCCGGGAGGATACAACAGAGTACAATGAGAGATGCATGAAAACCAACACATTGAAGGGCTTGTGACGACACTCGACTTTGTCGGATCAATATTCTAATAAGGAGGATCCGTTCGTAAGGCCCTGTTGTTAGAAACATCGAACGAGAGGGCTCCGTCGTTGATGAGATTGGCCGTTGGGGCCTTCTCGTTGACAATGGAGAGAGACGGGCAACTATATGGAGCCGGTTCATCAAACGCGACCCTCATATCAAACTGCCCCATTTTGACACTTGTCATTTAAGTACATTTACCGCTTATCATAAATCCTCAAGTGTCCCAATTTCTTAATCCGTGTTCTACCTCGCAACTGATACTTGACTGCTCTATTCGGCATAAAAATACAATATTCACGTCTATTCTAGTAAGAAAAGGTAACCTTGACTTCAAGATGAGATACGATGTCACACAAATCCCTTGATTAGCAGGATACATTGCAACTAATCATATGCCTATCATGGCACATTGCTACAATACACAAAAATCCGTGGCTTAGCATGATGAAAAATCGGAAAGCGTAGCATTGTTAGCTCAACAATCGTAAAGGGCATAATAACCATAATGCCCAATCCGCGAGGGGGTAAGGAACGCCCTACTCGCTGACTAAAAAAATAAGCCGGCCCTGCCCACTCTCTTCACCATGCTCGATCAGCGGCATGCGCGCTAATCGAGGTGGTTCATGTCGACACCCTTAGCTATTCTCGCTCCCATGCGAGAATCGCAATCGAGCGAAGAGCACTTTTTTCTTCTTTTTTTTTTCCAACACGCAAACCCCCTAGTTTGATTTAGGCTTTTGTATGTTTTGCGCGGGCAGAACCCGCGCAAAACATAAAACCCTAGATCAAACTAGGTGGTTTGCGTTTCGAAAAAAAAAAAAAAAACACAGTGCTCATTGCTTGTGTAGCGGGAGGGCCAGTTCGGCCCTCCCACCTCGCGATAGCGAGGGGGTGGCTGCAAGCCACCCCTCGCTATCGCGAGGGCTGGCCGGTGGCCAGCCACCCGCTGGCTACCGGTCGGCCGGCGGCCGACCGGCTGGGTGGCCG